>VZTL01036940.1:0-16468 GCA_013400535.1 Scopus umbretta
TTGGGCTTGGAGCAGAGCTTAGAAAATAATTAACAAATCTTGTTCTGCATAGTACTGGTCTTGCCTGTGTAAATGGTTTACTGGTTTATTACAAAGGAAATCTTAGTGAAATAAAATGAATCAGGGTCTCTGCTGATTCTTCATCTTCAGTCACAGCCTTTTGTGGAATGACAACTATTTCCATGATAATAAACCAGATCGTTACAGATGGAGAATTCAGTTGGACCAACAAACCACTGAGTCCCAAAACTGCAGAGAGGGTTGGGGAGGGCAAGGAGCAAGCTTAATCTGGGGTTTTGGTTTTACACAGACAGCTTTGCTAGCATCAGGTCCTCAGAAACTAAGCGTTAGGCCTCAGGAATCATGTAATGACTTAACATTCGTTGTGCTTTTTATGAGATGATACATTCCTTGTGTTTGTCTTCTGGTTTTGAAGCCTTTTGGGCTGCCATGCTCATGTTTTCCAAATATTTCTGTATAACCAGGAGATCTGGAAAATTGCTTTTATTTATTCATTAAGAGGGAAGCTGAAATTCTCATATAATCCATGACTCAAAGGTCTGGGTCTCTAAGAAAAACACCTAATACCATGAGGAAATTGCAAGACTTGGCAACTTTTCTCAGATGAATCATAAAGCTTGAGACTCAACAACTTTTGCTCTAAGTAAAATATATGCCACTTGCACTTAGATATACAGACAGCTGGCAGAAATCTTCACATTATTTATTTAAGAAAAAGCAACTAAGGAGCCTGCTCTTTCTCACCTCAAATACGTCTTTACACTGGACCAGAAACCTTCACAATTCCTCATCCTTGTAAACCTGAGAGGCCTAAGGCTGAAAAATAAACTCCCAGAAGTAATGTTCTTCTCTGGAAAGCTTCACTTGTCTCTGTCAGGTCATGCTTTGTGTACCAATGAAGCTCAGAGGTGAATTGTGAAGGTTATTCCAACGATTGCTTGCAAACACTATAAACCAATCACTTTATCTGGTTGGTGTGCTGCATATTTCACATATTTTATGGGGTGGAGAATAAAATCCCCCAGACCTCTTTTTTTTTTTAATTAGTCGTGGACATTGAAAATCTTACAGATTACTAAAAATGCTTAAATAACTCATATGGGCTGGTGATGTTTTCCGGTTTGTTTTTCAGTGTCTCAAATCCTTTACAGGTAATGAAGCAAAGTCTGTATGTGCCACTGGGAAGCTGAGATTCTCCCTGTGGCAGCTGTATTCCTGGTCTCCTTTCTGTAGGTGTTTGGTTTATGAGAATCAAACCATTGCAGATTGCAGACTACCAAATTAAGTTCTCAAAATGCTGACAACTTAAATGCTGTCACATGTTAATGTTACTACATCACTGAAAGTCAGAGTTGTCTGTACCCAGAAGACACATTAGATTGTTGTTTGTGCTTTGCTACCCATCTGGTGAGTAGCTAATTATCTGGACCCCTTCCAACAGGGTCCAACAAGCACCTGGCAGAGGGTGTGCATCTGTTTCATTTTGCCATTGCAAAGGAGTGTTACAGACCCTTTTTGGTTATCATTGTTTAATTATAAAATTACATCTGAATGGAAAGAATGAACTTGGGCCAATATCTTAAACGGGACTGTGGAGGCTGGGTATCTATTAAATTTAATGTCCCCAGGCTCCCTGTATCATCAGCAGGAAAACGCATGTTTCTGTAGTCAGCCCTTCAATGACTTGTGTCCCTGTGCTGAAGTTAACATTTGTGGATATCTCCTCCTCTCCCCATTATCTAATCTATCAGCAGAATTTTCTGAAGCACTAACTATAAGCATGTAGAAGCCAAAGTCTTACTGAATTTCAAGGAGACTTTGGTTCCTGGGTTTCATGTTAAATGATGACCAGGGTATTCAATTTTTCAAGTCAATTATGGTAAGGCACTTCTGCCTTGTTCCAAATTTTGTGCTGGAAGAATAATTTTGCAGTTGTTAATCCCCAAGTATTATTTTAAGGATAAGTTATCCAAAATGACAGATATTCCCCTGGCAGCCAAAACCAGCCCATGTGATGATTCTCTGATTCTTTTGAGATATTTTTCTGCTGTGATGATGCAAGCATACGTTGAATGCCTTCTAAGGCACCCATGAGTCTGCATGTGCTTAGGTCCATCATCTGCAACCAGACTTATGCAGGAGTGGATTGTGGGGGCTGTTGTTGGAGGGTCCAATTTGCTTTACAACTGACTACCCATGGCCTGACAAATTTAGCATCCGGGCACAGGGCATTGAAAAGGGTGAACTAACTTGTCTAAAAGAGAATGGCTTGAATAATGCATATGTCAAACACTGTTCATTCAGACTATGAGCAGCTTCTTGATGTAGTCTTATTCATTGAATTTATATTTGTAAAGCAAGAAGGGTTTTGTTCACCCTGTGTATTGGGATTCATATGAAAACCCATATTTACACGTGGACAAGGCCTTCTGTCAGCTATGGAATATTTGTGGCCTGTAGTATGCATAAGGTTATGCTAAATAAAGCCCCCTTCTAGCCTGAAAAAATCTACAAAATCTGTCTAAAATGCTTCAGAAATCCTGTGAGGCAACGGGAAGAACACCATGTGCCTCGCACGAGCAGCTACATGCTGTGAATAGCAAGTGCCCAACGAGCAGTTAAATTGAACAGTCTATAAACAACCTGCAGGTGAAATTTCTCTATGTAAAATGCATACAAAGCAATTAACAAATTATTTAGTAAATAGGTTGTTCTATCAGCATCAGATCTAACAAACCCTGGGGTTTGTTTTTTTTTTGAAGGGTGGCAGCAGACGAAGAGTTGTTTTGATTTTATGGTCAGGCATTAAAGCATTTATCCTGCGATTAATTCAGGAGGTGTTCACGGCCTGATGACTAGCTCGTGTGCATGTGCTTGTGGAGACGTCAGCTGCTGCCACCAGAGAAGGTGGACAGTTCTGTCTCTCTCTATTTTTCCATCAACCAGGGCAATAACAGTATCTGTGCCCTCTACCCAGCCATTTATCTCTCTGGAATCTCAGTTGAGTGACAGCGAATACAATATCTTACAGAGTGTGGGAAATGTATGCCATCAGAATGGCATACAGCACATCTGTACTGCAGCTGTGCCAGGCTGGCTGGTGACACATCACAGCTAAAAAGCAAATGCATGCCCAGTCTCATGTGTGCCTGCTGCATGCCACTAATATTGCAATAGGTTTTCACATTTGGATTCACCATTTCTGTTTGCATTAGTGCCACTTGCAAAGTGTAAAAGAAGCTTTGGTCTCTCTAGTCTCAGATGGTGCCATTTTGCTGAACCCTCATAACAGAACAGAATTATGCCACATGGTTTCACAAAGCGAATGTGTGAATTGAATGTGCCCCTCTATACATCAATTTTTTTTCTTAAATTACATGAAGATTTTCTTGCCTTTCTCATGTAGGCTCTGTGTTGTGTATATATCTGCATTGTGTATGCATAGATTAACCGGTACCACTGGTCCACTAAAGTCCTGATACTGTTTACCCCAAACATCTGCAGGCATAGGGTATTTCAGACCTCTAAAAGCACGTTTTCATCATGGACATTGTATGCACTTCTTTGCTATTGTGTCAGTCATACACCTTAGCAGAACCGTGGCCAACCAGCCTCCTACTCTATGGTCTGTTCTGTCTTCATCCGAAAATCAGTTGGTGTCGTTCACTTGTAAACTCAAAGCCAAGTTTATGGGAGTCCAGCTATCAAGTCTTGAAATAATTTGGAGCTGAAGCCTCAAGAATACCTAATCCTCTTGGATCAACTTGAGTTTCTTTCCATCTGCTGCTGAGGGGGTGGAATGATGGTGAGTCATAAAGAAACTCAGGCTGATGGGAGCCAAGGAGCAACTCCTTAAACCATCTCAGTTTCTCCTGACTATTCCTACATGCTCTTCCTCCTTCCCAGTGCAAAGCCAAACAGGCAACTTACCCTACTAGTGGAAAAAGGCTCATACATTGAGCCCTGAGGCTGCCAGTGCCCCTACATGGGGTTGATGCTGGCTCCTACACTCTGTTCCCATGCAAAATCAAACAAGTTTATTTTAACCCATTATTAAATTAATTTAATTTACATTCAGGTTGTTCAGATATGATGAGGAGGTCGAAACCACTGTGCAATCTGAATTTTTAAGGTAAGGTCACAGCTCAGTTTAAACATATTCATGACTATCCTAGCAAAGTTGCAGTCAATACCTAAACATGATCTGTCTCCAAGTGTTTCCTGGAAAAGCACTGTGTGATACTTTTTTTCCCCCCTAGGCAAAAAATGTATAAATCTGGTTATTGTTTCCCTGATCTCCTATTCCAGGAGATATTATTTCTCGCATTTCTCCTCTTATCCTCTTTTTTGCCTTCTTTGAGATCAAGAGTGATTGTTCTCAGATATGGTTTAGAAAATTATCTAGTCCAATCTCCCCTTGACAGCTGCTGAGTATGAAAAGACAGCAGCACTTCAGTCCTCTGAAATGGTATCATTAGGACTATCAGCAGGAGGAATCCTTTCAGATGCATGTATTTCCTATTTCACCATGAACCCAATTTCAGTCTTTCTCCCAACATCCCTTTCTGTCTTTTTCTGAGGGAGTGCAACCCATGTTATCTTTGTACAAAATCATGATTTCTTATTAAGCACACCAGCACACTGTCAGCAGCATTGGAAGAAAATGACCATCAAAATAAAATTTTATTTCTGTTTTATACTGCTGCTTTAGCTAGGAAAAGACTAAAAAGTTGCTTCCTTACTGTACAACAGCCTACTTCTCAAGAGCAGACAGGCATTCTGAGATGAACCCACTGCCTATCATTGCTATACAAGATGTTAGGAGTAACAGCAATACTTACAAATTAAAAGTAAGTAAATAACAAGGCTTTTTGTAGTCATATGATGCACACACTTTTGTGAACCTCATGCAGCTACTTATTTCACTGTCAGTAGTGTCGTGGTTTAACCCCAGCTGGCAACTAAGCACCACACAGCTGCTCACTCACTCTCCCTGCCCCCAGTGCAATGGAGGAATCAGAAGAGTAAAGGTGAGAAAACTCATGGGTTGAGATAAAGCCAGTTTAATAAGTAAAGCAAAAGATGCATGCACGCAAGCAAAGCAAAACAAAGAATTCATTCCCTACTTCCCATTGGCAGGCAGGTGTTCAGCCATCTCCAGGAAAGCAGGGCTCCATCACATGTAATGGTTACCTGGAAAGACAAAACTCCATAACCCCAAATGGCCCTGCTTCCTTCTTCTTCCCCCAGCTTTATATGCTGAGCATGACGCCATACGGCATGGGATATCCCTTTGGTCAGTTGGGGTCAGCTGTCCCAGCTGTGTCCCCTCCCAGCTTCTTGTGCACCCCCAGCCTGCTCGCTGGTGGGGTGGGGTGAGGAGCAGAAAAGGCCTTGACCCTGTGTAAGCCCTGCTCAGCAATAATGAAAACATCCCTGTGGTATCAACACTGTTTTCAGCANGCTGCAGTCCCTCCAGCAGTGTACCTGCTCTGTTGTGGGCTTATCCATGGCCACATGCTTTAAGGTGCTCCAGCATGACCTCATGCACAGCCACAGATGCTTCAAGGTGTACCTGCTGCAATGTGGGCTTATCCACAGCCACAGGTGCTTTGAGGTGTACCTTCTCCAGCATGGACTTATCCTTGAGCCACAATCCCTTCAGAGGTATACCTGTTGTGGCATAGACATAACCATGGCCACAGATGCTTCAAGATGTATCTGCCGTGGTGTGGACTTATTCAGGGCCACAGACGTTTCTGGGTGTCCTGCTCCCATGTGAACTCATCCACAGGTCACAGTCCCTTCAACTTGAGCTCGCGCTGGAGTTCCAGCCTGTCCAGTACGGCAGCACAGAAACAGCAGTGATGCCCTGGCCATCTGCCAGCCCAGGCGCATGGCCACTGCTGTTATCAAAATGTTCCCAGGCACAGCGGCGCAAGATGATCAGCAGTACAGCAGGACAGCGAGCAGCAAAAGCCAAAAGCAGCCACCAGCGAGCACTAGACTCTAATATACAGTAAGGCAAGCAAGCCCCGTGGCAAGCACAGTAGCCTGCTGGTTAATAGCTAAACAGCAAATTTGATCTAGCACATTCCAATCAAATCTGTTGTTAACTCAAACCCTTTGAGCCTCACGTTGGGAGCATTTTTGAAGCCCAAAACTCTCATTCTCTGTCAGAATATTTTTTAAACCAATTCTGTGTTAAAAACATGAAAACAGTAAACGAAGTGACATACCATCAGTTTGATTACACATCTTTCTAGCTTCTTTTTTCTTGTGTGACTCGTTGTTATATCTAAAACTGGAGTATATAAGAAAGTAGAATAGAGTATGGGGTACATGGTAGAAAATTCTCCCTGTCTGGGTGAATGCAGGAATCTCTGTGGCGCTTGGGCCTAGTTGTGTATACCGGTATATGCCTGAGTCATTACTACTGTAAAATAATAAAACTGAATATGAAACACATCTGACGACTAGTTGAGATTGACTTGATTTTCATTATGATTAAAAGGCCTTCCTGAAGCAATAAATATTTATCCAACTATAGCTCATTCCCAGAAGATGCAGATCTGGGTTTCTCTTGATTGTCTTTGGTCACTCAAGTTAAGAGCACAGACCCCTCAGATTTGAAAAATGGAGGGAGGCACAACCTGTGGAAGTTCCTCTCTCTTTGCATCAGTTACCAGAACAACAGAGCAGTCTTCCAGTTAAGGTGCCCCGGTTAATTGTCTAAAGAAAGGTGAGTAGAGCCCCAGTGTTTATACTAGGAGATGTTGCGGTGTGGCTTGTTTAGGGATAAATCCTCTTTTAACTAGAAGTACGCTGGAAGAACATTTTCCAACTAGGACATATAAATGGAGTACTCAGAGCTGTAATAATAACTTAGATGCTTATTAAGTGCCTGTTTTGCATGCTTCATGGCTGCTTCAAGCAACCACATGAAAAAATTAGATGTTCTACTAGGGAACACGCTATCTAGACTTAGCGTTGAGACTCCAAATACAATTTACCATGTATGTTTGTGATTAATAAACTATAGGCATAGATAACAACATTCCAATTTACATATTAGTAAAAATGAGCTATCTTCAGATTACGTATAATCTACTGTTTTAGCTGTGCCCTTTCTTGTTAGGGGCTTATAAAGAATGTTTGTGAGTCTATGTGTGTAGAATGAACTTCAAGGGCTTCAGAATCACAGCAGCAGCAGAATTTGCACATCCTTATAGGATGCTGCATAAGGCAGAGTTCTGCTTTTATGTATGTAACTTCTCTCTTCTGATTCATCAAAGTTTGTTCGAACCCTCTGTCTTTTTCCCTCTGCTGGAGTACCTCCTAGACCTGGAGGTTCCCAGATGATTTGTAGGTGAGTTAAAAGCTTCCTGCATGGAGGATACTTCCCAGGATGGCATTGTTATATATTTCATGGTCTTTTTCTTGCCCCAGCTTCATGTTGATGAGACCCTTTTTTCCACCTGGATAGAGGGAGATACTTAGGCTAAGAGTGAATGGCCTAGCTATTAATAATTCTTCATATTTCTGCATTAGTTTTACTTGGGAGCCTGAATCTTTCCTGAGTTGAGGCCAAAGGGCTCTACTTCCTACCTGAAGTGTACCCACAAAGCGTCTTCTAGGCAAGGCAACACACTGTCTCCATGCATATTGTTGGCTTTCTGTCCTCAAGACATACACTGAAATGAAAAGTTGGTCTAACATACCGTATACATGTGTGTATGCCATTCTCTGTGGCATCTTTTTTTTCCTTTTTTTAGCATGCGTCTAAACATAATTACAGCTTGCCTTTCCATCCTGTTCAACAGAAAGGCATTTGGCTGTGCTGAACTGGCATTTGTGTTCTGAAGTAGAGCCTACCAGGGCTAGCAACACAGCACCCTGGGTTAAGAGACCCTGCCAAAAAAATGTTAGTGTGCTGACAGACAAATAGTTTTGTTTGGGTACAGCAAAGTATTAAATTTATCCTGTTCATTTGCTCATTAGTATTGAGTTAGACTATATTTTTTGGGCTTAGATAAGTTCTTTTATTCATTCATCAAGTTGGTAAATTGAAAATGTTAATGACATTTGCATTGTACAATATTTGTATTTGTACAATATTTGAATTGTAAATGTATTTAAATTTTTAAAATGTATTGTAAGAATTCCCAATTCTCATACCTTCAAAAGACATTTAGGTTCATTATTATTTTACCTTGCTAATTATAAGAAATGCCCTTCAGTAGTTTCATTCCAGAGTAAATCTCCTGAACTTTTTTGTGCAGACTGTGTTTTAAAATGAGACATTCAGACAAAAACCTTCAGGTATATTTTCTCAGAGGTAGGCAAAAGAAGTTTCTAGCTACAACAGCAGTGCTGAAGCAGTGTGGAAATACGTGTGTGTGTAAATTTGTGCATCATACTCTGTTACTGATTCCAGAGACCACGAATCAATGGTTGAGAGCCTCTTATTAGATGCTAAGTTTGCTTGGATAGACAGTTGGTGTCAAATAAAATTGACCAATTCTGTGTTATAAAAAAGTTAGCATGCTTGGACATAGAAATCCAGTCTGGGAAACATTATCACATATTCTACATGTGCCTCTGTGCTGCTGAGATTTGTTCTTGGCCTGCAGCAATTAAAATGCATCACAATGGGTTTAGTTGCAAATTAATGTCTGGATTAATGTATGGGGTCCACTGGACTGTGGAAAATTAGGAGTCTTCAGGCACTGTAGGTGTCTAAACTCCTATTGTTGATTGAGAACTTGTCAGTATTGCCAATGATGTCCACCGCTGAAGAAAACACTTAAGGCTTGATTCACTTGCACATGCATGACTGCTCAGTACAATCTGAGGTGCTCTAGCATGTTCATGACCTGCACAAAGCTGGTATATCTCTTGTAGGTCCTATGAGAGACCTGTGTGGCACCTACAAGTCAGCTAGTTTACCCTAAGGCATCTCAAATGACTCTAGACCTCTGCTTGTGGGGAACAGAGTGAGAACCTTTGTTGGCTGGTCATTTGAACTGCTGTTTGGTCTGTGACAGACCATGACAGGGGTCTTAAATGTTGAACTCACAGCTCCATAGGAAGGCACATCATGATACTGATCCATGGAAAACAGATATTTGTTTAGTCTGGAAGGGTTTGGTTTTTTTTTTTCAGTCAGCTCAATGAATTAAACTGACTCACCCTGAAGCTGCATAACCACTATATTGAAAACGAGGCCTGGATCAGCAGAGGCAGGGATCTGGGGAAGTAAGGAAAAGTGCAATTATTCCTTTCAGTAGCAACTAGTTGTTTGATTAAATTAAGCATAATGTGGAATTACACTCTCTACAGTTTGACAAAACTGAACTCTGCAGCCCTAGGGTCGGAAGGTGAAGCTTGACTAGATTTGAGGTGCTCCTGTCATGGTGGGGAAGAGGAAGAACTAGGATGGCATCTATGAGAGGCATCTATGAAAACCCAGTTCCCTGTTTCTGCTGCTGCCAGGGAAGACAGCAGGGGATAGAGAGAAACAGGTTGAAAGAACAGCCTTATGAAAGAGCTCAAGGCTTTGAAGCTGGCTGTTGTTACATGTTTCTACCTTCTCTTTCCTCTCCTGCTTCTCTCCCTCTTTGATTGTTCACATTTCTTCTGTTCATTATCCAGATATTTGATAAAGAAGAGCCTGCACGGCTCACTACTTTAGTTTACCTGGCCACAGCCCCAGGATTCATCTTCTTTTGTCATCTTAAAGAAGGCAGTTTTCCTCCATCTCTGCTAGCCCAGTTGCCAACTGTAGCTCTCTTACCATTTATTATCAATCAGGGAAGTATTTGGGAGATTTTCCTTGTTAAGAGGGACCCCCAAGGGGACAGAAAAGGGGCTCAAGTCTCATCAGGTTAGCAAATGTAGATGGGTTCCCAGATACTTTGAAAGATAAAAATAGAGATTTTCAATCCATATCTTTCATTGGGCATTACAGGTACAGAGAAATAGCAAGACCATGTCAAAATAGGCTTTCAGTATAGCCAGTGGTTTCAGGAAGAAAAGATCAAGCCTCACTGTCATTCAGATGGAGAATTTTTTTTTTTTCCCCTGACTGTTTACTTATCTCATTCACTCTGTCACCAGATTTCAGGGATGGGATGTTAATATGGGTGGTAGGGCATGTCTGTATGCTTATGTATATGCTGTTGTACACTTGTTCAAGCTGCTGGTGAGTGAATCAGCGTTTGGCTGTATTAGGACAGCATCATGCCCAGAAGCTTTACATGTGGTCTCTGAAAAAGATTTGAAATGTTATTTAGCCCTCAGCCAGGAGTAAATTCCATACCATTTAACTGATACCACAGTGCATGTTCCCTGCATCAGGAACTACTTCTCTACTGTCTTCCTTTCTTTCAGGTGGGCTCCAGGTGCCTCCACAGTAGGAATATTACTCAGTGGGCAGCACACTGTGAGTTTCACAGGGAAAATGTATGCCACCGACCACCTAATTTAAGCTTAATTGAATAAAGGAGTACCTCCTGCCAAACTGGGAGGACAGAATAATCTGAAACAAAGCAAAATCATAGCTCATGCAAAACATTGACAAAATAGGCTATCAGAACCAGCCAGGAGGAAGTCACAGAGAAAAGAAAGGTCTGTGACCTTGCTGGCTGTTCGGCACAGAGAGCTCTGAGCTGGCACTGACCCGAGCAGGCAATCCAGATGGTGCAAAGGTACAGGTCAATGCTGCATAGATATAACCAGGTTGGCTCTGGAAGCTGTTTCACTTTTTTTATGTGGCACTGTACCTGAGCCACCTGTATATGTCCAGAACTGAGCTAAGTTCCTTGGAAATGTCTTAGGTATTTTCATATGGCACTTCACAGGCAGAAGATTGAAACTGCACTGGGTGCATCTCCAGTTCTAGTAGAAATAATA
Source organism: Scopus umbretta (assembly GCA_013400535.1). Taxonomy (NCBI): domain Eukaryota; kingdom Metazoa; phylum Chordata; class Aves; order Pelecaniformes; family Scopidae; genus Scopus; species Scopus umbretta. The sequence goes on from VZTL01036940.1 coordinate 10,936, forward strand.
TACCTAGGCGTAATCAAGAGCTGATTGCATTAAGTATTTCAAAGAGGACCGACAAGATTGTTTTTTGTTTTTTTAAAGTAAAAAAATAGTTCAGAATTTGGGATTTCACTGTGATGCTGAATTCCATTTCATGTAGATTTTGCTGACTTTTGCTCCTGAGTATCACTCTGACGTGGAAGAAAATCATTAGACATTGTCCATTCTTCCTTAAGGGCCATATGGCAGTCTATAGGAGAAGGGAAATAAATGTTCTGGTAAGTTAACTGCATAGTGGAGCTATAATCACAGGAATCCTGTCACCTCCAGTGTTATGACCCTTGATTAATCTTTATAACAGAAAGAAAATAAGTACTAATGAGTTTGTTTATTAGCATTTATATAATTTTATAGTTGCATTTAATTCTTAGAATGTTAATTACTATCTGTGATTAATCCCTTTCAAGCTGAAAAGTTTTTACTGGCGGCTATGTCTTTAAGACTTTGTGTTGATTTACATGTAATTTAAGTTGACAAGGACTCCAGCAGTATAAAAGGGAAAAAGAGCCTGGTTTCAAGGTCTAATTTAGTTGTGGCTTCTGTATGGCTGATGCAGGATTGACTGGATGTACTTTGATGGTAATATTAAGTCTCACCACTCCCTGAGTGAGGATTGAAGTAATTAGCAGGGCTTAGTGCCAGAAGGCAATGCAATTCACCATGGTTGAACCTAATTCAAGATTTATGGAGTGAGAATTTCAGTTATTTGTGGGTTTTTAGACTACTGATTTTTCTGCTTTGAAGGCATTCTGACAACCTGTTTATTTTCTTCTATATGTTCTGTTTAATATATACAGTTCTAACCTGGGTTCTTAATTGAGACCTCTGCAGGATTTTACATTGCCATGTGGGCAGGAACTCAGAAGTTCCAGTTATCTGTTCTTTGAAATGGATGCTGTGATTTTCAGTTCTCTTTTGTGACGGCAAGGGAAGGCGGAGGCATCGGCACCAGTTCATAGAAAGCCTTAATTTTTTCCTCATTATTCCATAGCGTAGTGTATGCTGTGCAATTGTTAACAGCAATTTAAAAGTACTTCCCATAGTTCCCAAAGCTAGTAGGAACAAGGTATTAAATCTGGAGTTGGTGGAGCCCCTGGGTTAGACTGCAGGTCAAAAAGGTTTAGTGTATATACTCTATGGATATACACTATGTACTCTAGCCTATACAGAATATATACACTAGGGTCTATAGAGTGCTGGCTCTTTGTCCCAGTGGAGGGGTGGCACTGCTCAGTTCAGTTTAGTGGCATCCAGAATTCTTGCTTCTGGGGAACTCTGACACTTTTATGTGAACTGAATGAAGATGTGAAATTTTTAAGTTTTCCACTAAAATATTTTTGCAAAGTATGCAAGTCTAGAAGTAACAAGAAAACTTCATCCAAGCACCTTGTTTTGTCATTTGTAATATAATTTTCTAGATTAATGTAGTAAGGAAGGCTTTAATATTTCTCCAAAGATCAAAAGAAATTGAAATGATGCCTTTACATTTTTTTAAAATCATACTGTTTGTTCATTTTTTGTTGAAAGCATGAAAGACGTCAAGACATTTGCATAAAACATTTTTATTTTGTTGAATCACCAAAAGCTTAAGGACTACATCCTGAAAAGGATGAAGCTGAAAAGCTTTGTTTAAAAGGCTCTGTGGTGTAGGTACTGGTAAACAGAAGGAAAATAAAGGCAACATGTTACCTGTTTATTTGTGAGGTTACTTTCCTAGCAGCCGTTAATGATTTTCCTCCCACATACTTATATAGGTAACTACTCAAGCATACAACTAAAAGTGACTGTATGAAAATCAATGTGCGTATCTTTCAGGGATATTAAAGGCATTTCCATCATCCACGGATTTGGCATCATTTGTGTGATAATCTCACCACCAGTCAGATGTGCATGTGCATTGCTGGGGAATTTTCAGACGTGAGACAGCAGATTTAGGTTTTGCACTAGTCCATGTGAAATATTCCTTTAGCTCATCTTTGAGAGCATCTCTTGGTATATGGTTATTTGCTTAGAGTCTAATACCTAAATTATGAAAGATGCTTCAGGCCAGGACATCCTTATGTGTAAAGTGCCAAAGTTTTTATTTATTTAGCATGAGACAGTGTTAATAGCATTTAGCTCAGAACAAGCAGGGAGTGGGAAAGCCTGTAGGGAATCTGTATGTGGGTTGCCCTGCAGAGGAGCTTCCCTGTCTTCCCACTTTAAAGAGGCAAAGTGCACATCCCACTACTTGGTGGGCCAGCGAAGATTTTTGGTGTGAAACATCTCAACAGGAGCTCAGTGTGAAGCTGTGGTTTGGATTAACTCACATACAGAGGGTACAGGAATGTCCTCATGAGAACTTGTCAGGGCTGTAGCAATTTTGAGAGTTTTCTTTGAAATGCAATATACCTCTAAGAAAACAAAGCAAAACAAAACAAAACAAAACAAAACATTTTGCAAACCCAAGATGAAATTTCCAGTCCAAGATGAAGAGAAAAGCATATGCCGTTAAGGTAGAAATTTCTCTGTAGTTGATCCAAGTCAATCAGAACAGGCTGTAAGCACTGGTCTACAGCACACAGACCAAGTGTTCTATTGACTGGTTATTTTGGGGATCTTTCTTCTTTCTGTTTCTCTTTCTTTTAATGAAAGTTTCAGTTTTGCAAAATTCATACAACTAGAAAACAGGCCCTGCCTTCTCTCCTACCACCGCCTGAAGGCATTTTATCTTCTTTCCCACCCAGCTGCAAAGCTGTCTGTTGACTATCACTATAAATCTTGGTCCTAATAGTTCTCTTTCTAAAGGCTGTTAAGTAATTACAGTGGTTTATAGCTGATTAGGGAGCCAATGACCCAGATTCAGTTGACCTGACTTTTGCCTTCAACATTAGGAGCACACAGTCCACAGTTATGATTCCTTCAAAAGCCAGTGCAGAGGGAAAACTGCTTCCAAAGGATGATTAAACCTATCCAAAATTGGTTACCACCAAGGAAACCTGTCTTTCTACTGACTATAGAGAAAGTCTAGGACTCTAGCTTAAATTAGAGTCCTAACTTTTAGACATCAAAATCTAGATGAGGTCTCTCCCACACCAGGGTTTCCCAAGAGAGGAAAACCCCTTTAAACTGGCAGAGAAGGGCATTGCAGGATAAGTAAGTAGCAGATTAATCTAAATTCAGACTGGAGATCGAGCTAGCCAATTTAATACTCCTTCTGAGTAGTTGGTGTGTGTACTGAGCACAGTAATCTATTAAATAGCCTTATTACATGAGCACAGGAAGGAGTTTGGGAATTGATTTATAGATGCTTAACAGGCAAAATGTTGAAATTAACATAAGGAGTTAATAAGGGCTTGTAGAGGACCTGCCAGCTAACATTTCCAACATAGTTAACATACAGAGCACTGCAGCTTTTAAATTTTAGCACTATGATTTGAAAGCTTTCTGATTGAGATGCAGCCCTCCTTCTCAGCTGTTCCCTTCCCTTAGGCTAGGGGGGAAGTAAAGTTGAAGAAAACCATGGATGTATATAGGGTCCAATCCTGCTTTTTGCACAAAAAAAATATTTTAAAAGTCTTTTAAAAATATTTTGCCCTCATTCTGTAATTTCTAGCCTGTGGCTTGCACAGCATTGAAATTGATTTAAATAATATTTTAAAAAAAATCTTATATTGAGTTGTAGCAAGTTAAATTGTGAAGAAATCTTGGATAATTTGTCGTATCTAATGAACAAATTATGTATTTGAAAAATAGTTTTCCATTAAAAAAATTGTGCTGAACTAATCTTTAAAAAAAAAAATGCCAAACTTTAAATATTATCTTGATTCTTTTTGTTGTTAATCATAAAATAGATGACTCGAATATATCTCAGGCGATTCTAGCTGTGTTGGCCCACTGCTAGCTTTTAAGGACATTTCTGGCTAACAATATGACACAGCTATGTATTTCTTCTGTGCTGTAACATTAAAAGAACAAAAGATCCTTAGTTATTTGTATCTCTTTCCTGCAGGTTTATATCCTTATCTAGCATTTCAGCATTTAGCCTGAATGTGCTTTTGTACCTCCGTGTGTAAAAGAAGATGAACAAATTATACACTGTGTCTTAACTCTGCTTTCTATGTTTCCCTGGCTTTAGCATCCCTACAGCTCTGTGTATAAGAAGCGTCATCTTGCGTTTGTGTTGTGTGGAAGTAATTAGTGCACTGAACTATGAAAGGCTGGGAGCTTATTTAAAATTAATTCTATCAAAAGAGTATCTTGCTGCAGTGAGGAGGCAGACTATTATATCTTGAAAAATCTTCAGCTGAAGTAAAAGAAAAAAAAAAAGTTTCTAGCTGCATTTTTACCTCCAAACAAAATGCTGCATTCTTCATTGACACAGAGTGTTATTTTAAACAGCATGACAGGCTTTAAGATTTTATTAATCTTGTCTTAGAGACACTGGGTTGCATCCTGAACACATTGAAATCAATGCTAGCAGTCCCATTGTGCAGCATGCTTTAGGGCAGTAATAAATAGCCAGGCTCATGGAGGATAAGAACATGTCTATGCAATGAACCACCCCAAGAACTAGTGGGATACAAACTTTATACCGGCTTCTTCATGGGATGTATGGTTTATTTTACAATTGGAACTACATATAAGTGGGGCCTGCTGTTCAAATGACCTCAAGACGTGCAACTGGAGCCTGTAAAAGCAGCTTCAGCTACTCTAGTGTGGCTTTCTACCCAGCCATGTATTGTACAGTGAGAGATGCAGGATGCTGCACTTCTTTGAAAACCTGGTCTTAATTGTGGGACCATTTGGAAAAGGATCTGTTTGTCAAAGAGAAGTACAAGAGGACGAATAACCTCCACTGAACTCCAAGAGAACTGCTCCTCTGCAGAGCAAGAGATCTAGACCAAGGGTGAAGGAGCTTCAGTTGCACACTCATTATGTTACTGTGAACATTACAGTTGCAGCCCATCTCTGACTCTTCCACCACAGCAGCTGGGAGAAACACCTGAAAAGTTTTACAAGTGAAAGAAAATATGCCTGATGTCTCATCACTTTTACAGACAAGGGGGAAATAGTCCTTATTTTTTCTACTTTATCTGCAGGCAAAGCTAGCAAGTGTATTTCAAAGGTGATCTATCTTTTTATTATGTTTTTCCCTGTGTCTGTTTCTTCGACAACTCACATCTCCTAAATGGATATGTGCTATCCATCACAGTCTTACAGAGCTGGGTGAGCAGTTCCATTATTCATTGGCCTTATTTTTATACAGTACTGTGGAAATGAGTAAGGTTTTTTTGAAGCTGCCTAGTCCCTTAAACAAAATGGGAGCTGGGAATAAAACGAGAGGTAATGAGGATTTACTTCTTGCTCTAGAAATGTATGCTCCCTGGAGGCAGTACCAACAGTCTGATCTTGCTAGATATTCACTCCCCTTCAGTGTCAGAGCCTCAGTTCCTCAAGGCTTCAGTAAGCTCTAAACGCACAAAGCAGCTCACAATCACAGAACTGTAGAATCATT
>VZTL01036948.1:0-15220 GCA_013400535.1 Scopus umbretta
GCGGATCTCTTCTGTATAATACTATTTATCTTTTAATCACACTGAATAAAATAAGTTTAAGTGATTGAAACTCTTTTTCCTGGAATCTCTTACAAGAGATTATATGGGTGTACTACCCATACCTTGATGTGTTTGGTCTCTTTCTGTTCCGTTATTCTCCTGACTACTTCAAGTGACAAAAATGAATACCAGTGCAATATTATTTTAAATGTTTTTAAGTGAACAAGGCTTTTCATAAGCAGATGATCTGAAAAAAATTGAATCAAGTTATCATTTAATGATGCCACCAAAAGCAGTGTACTGTCAGTTTCCTTGAAGGACTCTTAGTGCCATCTGGTTTTCAGATTTTGTTTCTGCTTGGCTGAGTGCACCTAAGTTATTCCTGTGACATAAAGTGCCCTGTGCATGCATGGTAGAGCTGATATGGCTTCTTTGATCTTATAGAGTAGTGTCTGTAGCTTTACAGCTTTAGCTAATTTTTCATCTAGTCCTTCATCTCTGCAAAATGGCATGCCATACAGAAAGCTTTATAGGTCCTGTTTACTGGGAAACGAAAAAGAAGTCAGAGGAGGACCTATACATAGCCATCTCTGCTGGCTTTCTGTAGCTACCTGCCATTCTGCCTTTGCCCTTTGCCTCTTCTATACACAGGTTTATTTCTCAGAAAGGTGAAACAAAGTAGGTCAGAAATAGTTGAAGGAAAAAACCAGCAGACAAACAGAAGGAAATATTGTGAGGAAGAACCTACAATTGCTGTGGTTCATTTTGCACAGGGAGATAATGAGTGTTTAAATACTTCTTCTTATCTATCACTTCATTCCCCAAACTAACTGATAATCAATGATGAAGGACAAGAGAAGAGATGCAGTTCAAAGTGTCAGCAATTTTGTGTGGTGTCTCTTCTGTTATCCTGGTACACACCCCTGCCCTTCTCTCTCATCCTATGCATAGTAATCTTCACTTTGCCACATACTTTTACATATCTGTCCATTCCATGTCAATCTTGCTTTGCTTGATGAAAGAGAAAAGCAGAAAGCCAGGCTTTTATGCTTCCTCTGACTTTCTCTGCCTCCAGCTACAGCACAGAACAAGGTTTTGCTGGGTAGAGTAACAGGAAACAGCAGTACCGGCATTTTCTCTGCCTCCACCTAACCCCGTGTCCCCTAGCCCCCACACTGAGAGCCTTGCAGCCTCAATAGAGAAAGCATTCCTTTTCATTCCGTATCTCTGAAGAAGGAAGTGATGTAAAAAAGATTTTAAGCAGATGCTTTTCTTTATTAAGCTCAGAGATTTCATGTAACTTTAAAAGTGCATAGAGTTCTGATTTCACTTCAGCTCAATGGTTTAAAATATATTCTCTTTAAAGGGTGAAAAAGGAGACAACGGAGTCACTGGTGTAAAAGGAGAAAAAGGAGAACCAAATGGAGGGTTTTTTCTGGCAGGACCTCCTGGACCGCCTGGAAGACCAGGATTAGTCGTAAGTAACGCAAGTTGTAGAATAGGAATATTTGTGGGTACCCATTGTTTTAATTTAGAAGGCACTAAAAAGAGACAAACATCAAGATGATGCTAAGAACTGTACAAAACCTCATACCTAACCATTAGGTGAATACGAGAGAGTTGCATTAGGCATAAACACAGACACTTCACTGTTGTGCATAGAATTAATTTGCTATGAAAAACTGATGTAATGTTATGCTTGGTTGCCTAATACATCAGTATGTAGATTCATGCTATTAATAGCATTATAAATCAAGGCAGTATATGTAACTTGTGACACTACTACTTATATCCCCATAAAGGCCAAAATAGGCTCTATAAAGTTAGACAGAGGCTGACTTGAAAATTATTTGCCATCTAAATAATTATTCTTTTTTTCTATTCCAGTAATCTAAAAACATGAATGAAAAGTCCAGTGTGTACCTGTCTGGATCATTCCTATAAAATTCAGCCACTGCCTAATCTCTACCTAGTTGTTTTATCTTCTGGTGATTCCCACCACAGCTGTTTTGGAATCAAATGTGCTAATTCTTCAGAAACTAGTTTATCCCTGGCATCTGGCAACAAATGCATGCATTGGATTACCCTATTGTCATGTTCTGTGCCAAGGAGAATGAATGGGTGGGTCACAGCTGAGGATGATGTATTAGGTTAGCAAGCCCACCTTCAAAAATCCCCCTGGCACTATTCCACATTGCTGACAACCATCTCCCTGTTTAAAAACTGTTCCACTGGCAAGAAGGAGTTGGGTGGCACATCTGAGATCCATCAGTGACTGAGCCCTCCTAGCCCAGGGTCCAAAAGCTGTTCCATGTGTGCAAGCCAGTTTGAGCACAGGGAGCACAAGCCCTCCTCATTCAGGCTGAGGACACACTGCTAAACTGGAAACATAGAGAGTTGGGGCTTTTTTGATCTGGAAGACTGGCAGCTGGAGAGCTTAAGGGATATGAGCTGACATTTGATCACAGGAGGGAGAAGACAACATTCATCATGAGACATACACCCTGCATAGACACACTTTATGTTAAAGCTTTCCACCATGTACCTTCAGACAAATTCTTATCTTATAAGCACATCAAAGCGAGGAGTCTCAGCATGAGCAAAGTTGAGATCTGGGACTTTGAGACTACTGTCAAGAGTTTTGCATATATCAGCTACTCAGGAATAGGTGCGCGAACTTTCAGAAAGCTTTCTGAAACTCAAGTTCTTGATTTTAGTTTAGTATATGGCCAAATTTTTCATTTTCCATTAATATCCATGCCTCCTTGAAGAAAACTGCCTACAGGCTCATGTCTAAACAGTGGTGTGGCGGCAGGCCTTCAGAAAATGTTGCCACCAGAGATGAAGGCCCTGCAGCAGTGAAACTGATACATTCAAAGAAATACTTTTTATCACTGATAGGGACCAAAAGGGGATTCAGTTGTCGGACCCAGAGGACCTCCAGGGTTACCTGGCCTACCTGGCTTACCAGGTTATGGAAAAACTGGACCTCCTGGCCCACCTGGCCCACCAGGCCCACCAGGACCCCCTGCAATATATGGCTCAGGTGAGAGGGTGTGATTTTGTTTTTGACTGTATATGTGAGTGCACAGGCATGCATCCACACCCCAACACATGCTGCACTTCCTTTACATACCTGTTCTTCCATCTGCCCACCCACATGAAAATTCTTACTGTGGCTGTGACTGGGAGGAAGTCTACGTAACAGAGACAGGCTGCCTTGAGAGCTTTGCAAAATCTTTGCATAAAGCTTTGAAATTGAGCAGTTGGCTAAATTTGGGAAGATGTTAATGTGGGCCAAGACGCTGTTCTTCTGGTGAATGGAGTTAAATCCAGTTGGTGGCTGGTCACAAGTGATGTTCCCCAGGCCTCAGTATTGGGGCCAGTTCTGTTTAATATCTTTGTCAATGATCTGGACTAGGGGATCGAGTCCACCCTCAGTAAATTTGCAGATGACACCAAGTTGGGTGGGAGTGTTGATCTGCTTGAGGGTAGGAAGGCTCTGCANTTTAGACTGGATATTAAGAAAAATTTCTTCACCGAAAGGGTTGTCAAGTAGTGGAACAGGCTGCCCAGGGAACTGGTTGAGTCACCATCCCTGGAGGTATATAAAAGATGTGTAGATGCAGTGCGTAGGGACATGGTTTAGTGGTGGACTTGGTAGTGCTAGGTTTATGGTTGGGCTTCATGATCTTAAAGATCTTTTCCAACCTAAATGATTCTGTGATTCTGTGATTCTCTGATATGAAGGCACTACCCACAGTAGAGTTTAGGTGTAGAATGAAACTGCTGGAGAACTGCTTCTAAAAACTATTGTTATGCAAATGCAGAATAGAAACAAAACTTCGTGAGGGTTGGTTGCTGTACCTTTAAAGGAGTAAAATGTGCCACAAATAGCCATATCAGAGGAGGAACTTTGCAAACAAGGTGGCACTGGAGCTTCAGGTGGATTATCTCAAACTTGCATCAAAGGGAATACATGGCTATAAACCTAGTGTCACAGTTGAAGATATTTGTGCTTTTGACTCCTCTTGGGTCACAGGTCTGCTAATGACAAGCCTCATACTGTTAATGTCCAGCCCTTAGACTAGGTTCTAGTGGATGGGGTCCTGGCCTCCTCTGACATTACTCAACAGGTCTGCCTGAGCAAGCGACTCTGATTGCTCCCTCTGGGAACTGTGACCAAGCATGGGAATCCAGCCAGGTAAAAACAGAGCAAAGCATTCCTTAATCTCAGCTGAAGATGGCGTACTAAAAGAAAGGGAATTTTTAACTGAATAGAGAGGCTATAATGCAGATCTGTCCTGCCTAAAGTTTGGGCAGGTCTAGCTAATACAGATCTCCATTTCTGACAACTAATGATCAGTCTGTTTCCCCGCAAGACCTGTGCCTCCAGTATGCTAGTTTGGGGAGCAGACCTCTCTCTCTCTGTATTTGGTTTGCATCGCAAGCTTTTGGTAACAGGTGGGCTACAGGGGTGGCTTCTGTGAGAAGCTACTAGACACTTCCCCTATGTCCAAAATATCCAATGCCAGCCGGCTCCAAGACAGACCCGCCACTGGCCAAGGCCAAGCCCATCAGTGACAGGGGTAGCACTTCTGGGATAACATATTTAAGAAGGGGGGAAAATAAACTTGCACAACTGCAGCCAGAGAGAGGAGTGAGAATATGTGAGATGAACACCCCTGCAGACACCAAGGTCAGTGAAGAAGGAGGGGGAGAAGGTGCTCCAGGCACTGGAGCAGAGATTCCCCTGCAGCCCACGGTGAAAACCATGGTGAGACAGGCTGTCCCCCTGCAGCCTGTGAAGGTTAATGGTGCAGCCGATATCCACCTGCAGCCCATGGAGGACCCCATGCTAGAGCAGGTGGATGCCCAAAGGAGGCTGTGACCCTGTGGGAAGCCCACGCTGGAGCAAGCTTCTGGCGGTAGCTGTGGACCCATGGAGAGAGGAGCCCACGCTGAAGCAGGTTTGCTGGCAAGACTTGTGACCCCATGGGGGACCCACACTGAAGCAGTCTGTTCCTGAAGGACTGCATGTCGTGGAAGGGACCCACACTGGAGTGGTTCATGAAGAACTGCAGCCTGTGGAAAGGACTCAGGTTGGAGAAGTTCATGGAGGACTGTCTCCCATGGGAAGGACCCCACGCTGAAGCAGGGGAAGAGTGTGAGGGGTCCTCCCCCTGAGGAGGAAAGAGCAGCAGACATAATGTGTGATGAACTGACTGCAGCCCCCATTCCCCGTCCCCCTGCGCCGCTCAGTGGGAGGAGGTGGAGAAATCAGGAGTGAAGTTGAGCCCGCGAAGAAGGGAGGGATGAGGGGAAGGTGTTCTAAGATTTAGTTTTTATTTCTCATTACCCTACTCTGATTTGGCTGGTAATAAATTAAACTGATTACCCCAAGTCAAGTCTGTTTTGCCCGTGATGGTAATTGCTGAGTGATCTCCCTGTCCTTATGTCAACCCACGAGCTTTTCATTTTATTTTCTCTCCCCTGTCCAGTTGAGGACGGGAGTGATAGAGCAGCTTTGTTGGGCACCTGGCATGCAGCCAGGGTCAACCCACCAGAGTCTCCAATTTGTTCTCTCCAGGTGTTTCTTGAACCTGGTCAGACTGGTTTATACAGCTGCCCAGGGACAAGGTCAGACTTCCAATCTGTCATCCAGTAAATATTATTAATTGAGTGTGTATCAGAAGTGTTCATCCTCTGAAGAATATTTGAGAAAGAAGAAATCCTTAATATGTTCAACATTGGAACATAGGCCTGTACCTGAATTAGCCCCTGATCATCATAATATGGACAGATCCTCAGCATCCATAAAGTTCATAAAGGCATTCCGGCCTTTTCCTGTGTAATTTATATTAAGCATTTCTGCATACTAGTTAAGAGACCCAGTCAGACAAAACAAATTATTATTATTACTCCATCCCTATACTTTCGCTTATCCTCTCTGCCGTTAGTCTTCATCATCCTCCTACACATTTTCCTCTGAGAACTGAATCTCTTTTCACTGCCATTGGCATGAAGGAACTGCTCTGGAGGATCCTCGTAAATGCTTCAGAGCATAGATTCTTCAGTTTGTAAAAGATGATTTCAAGGCTCCTCCAGGGTTCACAAAAACAAACATTTTTTAACATTAGAACTTGCTTTATTGGTACCTAACTGCAGCCTCCTAATTCAAGAGTTACAGATCAGTAAAAAGCAAGCTCCAGAATGCAGCAGTCAGTGCTTTCAGGGTTAGCCTTCACTGACTTTTCAATGGTTCAAACTATATTTTAAAAATGTATCTTACAATCCTTTATTCAAACAATCAAACTACTTCAGAGTGGAAAGATACATAAAAGAGAAGATATTCAATAGTTTTCCTTCACTGAATGTATTTGCGGGCATGGAGGGGAATCTATAGCTCCACTTTCACTGAAGATCACTGTGATCCTGATTCCTTTGAAAACTATGAAGGCAAAGGTATGCTCCTTTAGCTTATCTTCTGTTACTCTCCTTCAGTCCGTTTAGTTGCTGTATCCAGTAAGCTGTGGATGAGTGGACTTTGGTTATTGTGGGGAAGGCTACCAGATGTGCTCACAAAAATTTCTCCAAAGCTTGGTTTCAGAGAATATTCCTATTATCCTCCATTTCCCCTTCACTTTTGAAGAGCAGTTGGGATTATAGCACTATTTGCATAGCTAAGAGCAGCTGAATACCATTTTCAAGTGCCCAGTAAGGTAGGAATTGGGGAGTGGTTAGGAGCTGAACCTTGCAGTTCTTTGTGCATGCTTCATACTCCAGATTCACCAGCATGCTAGGCCATGCTAGACTTCCCCATGCTTAGGTAGTCTGACAACTATCCACCAACCATTCAGTCTCTTTCTTCCATGTCATACTAGCTCTCATCACGCCTTTCTGTTCCTGATAGATTTCTTACTAAGCCTTTTATATTCCCTCACAGCAGTATACTAGTGTACTCTCGGACACCTGTTTTGTTGCCCCCATTTTGCATCTCTCTTTTCCTCTACAGAAGGAGTTTCCACTTATGGTTAATACAAGATCTGCCCAGATCTCAGCTACAGAGCCCTACTGGAACACATCATGATGCTCAGCAGAGTCCGTGTGTTTCTTCTGAACAGCTTCAAAGTTCCATTATCATGATATGCATTTGCACAAGATGCTTGCTTTCAGTCTTCCATATCTTTCCTTCTTTCCTTCCTTAAAAGAAAGGAGTTCTTACTCCAGAAAACAGGGACTTTCAGCTCAAGGTGAGGAAGTTCAGTTTTGTAGTAGAGACAGGTACTAGGTTCTAGATGTTGTGGACTGCAGTCTTGGAAGTTCAAGTACATACCACTGGAGAATTCTTTGTTGCTTTGAAACATAAGCTGAGCTTGTACTTGTGAATTTTTTATCTAAGGAAAAGTTCATTTTTGTTTTCTTTCAGAGCAAAAGATATAATGACTATATGGGCAGGAGCTAAAAGTTCTTCCTCTTCCATATGCACATCATTAGCAGCTAGCAGAAGAGCATTCTGGTCAATTTAAGTGGATCTGGTTCTTCACTTGCGCGGTATCTACAACAGATTGCAATCTGTTGACATTAACCCCCCAAATAACAGGAAAAAGACTAAGTTTCACCATTGCTTTTAAAAAATCCTTAGAATGCATTTTCTATAGTTGGCTTGAACACAGCTATTCAGAACTTGACTATGTAAGGCCTATGGATAATTAAAGCTCCCACTACTCCTAGACACCACAACTAAGTCCTTTCATTATGTCACTCAAAAAAGATGACCTTCAACATGTATTGTATGCTTGTTTTATTTTAGCAGCCGCAATGCCTGGGCCACCAGGTCCTCCTGGAGAGCCAGGGTCACCTGCGACCAGGAATCTGGTAAGACAGCAAAATAAGGAAGTTTGCCATTGAAACCTTGCTTCAAGTCTTTTAGTGGTCATTGGTAGCACTGAGAGAAGAGGAAAGCTCCCTCCAGTGTTTTTATTTATTAGAATGTTTTCTGGTTTTCTGAACCATATAATTTTTCACCAGGGAATCCATATAGCTGGGAAAAGTGATGAAAGGAGAAGTCTGTCCATTGCCTTGTTAGTAACTGCCTATTGAAACAAATGCAAAGATTGATGACATGCTAAAGTAATAGAAAGGTGCATATTCCGTGTTCAAAGCAATGTCTCTGAAAGAGCGTAGCAACTTAACACACTGAGATACTAGAGTAACTACTGAAAGCCTAGTTTCCATGGAAAAACCACTTTACACCACTGGATTAAAACCCAGTAATATAAGTAATTTGATTCTAAGAAGAAAACTGCAGATTTCCCTAGCAAATCTAAAAATTGTTGTGCCAGAGGATACATATAAATTTGTTACCTTTTGTTACTGCATGAATCAAATCAGAATTGTATCCCAGATATCCATGCAGTAAAAATGACAGTTAAGACTTCTGTCTTGTTAATTTTTAAATTAAATATTCATAGTTTCTAAAAAAAAATTTACTCAAGCTAGCAGAAGGGGTTCATTGCAATTTTTTTCCTTTTCTACATTCTTGCATTATGATAGAAGAAATTAACTGGGTAACTTTGGCTATCATTTGAGAATTCAGTAATAAACAAGCAGAATTCCAGATCACCTGCATCAAATCAAATGAACTAACAAGAATCTATACATAAGTTTCTTAATGCCTTCCCACCATAGTGTCATACCTCTGCTAACTGCCTTTTCTCACAGAAATTCAGGACCTGACAATGATTACAGATCAGGGGAGAAACAGATGTTCAAAGACCGGTGCCCCAGGGTAGAGGACTGTAGTCACAGGCTGGGAGCCTGTCTTAGGTGATCCAAGCCCACTTAGGTCAAAACCAGCATTAAAAAAACAATATGCAAATCTCTAGTAGGGTCTGCATGATTCATAAAGCATAAATATGCCTTCTGACACTGAAGAAATGAGAAAGAAATGACACTCAAGTGTCAAGAAATGACACTCTCAGGAAACGTGGCCCTGATTTTACACTATCTGCAATTATCAAACAGATTGTAGAAGCCATCCATCTTAGAGAGGACTGTGTTCTTACCTTCAGGTGACAGAGGTAATAGGTGCAATGTCCATACCTGACAGGCATCAGTTTAAGCCTCCTGATGATCTATAAAAGAGAAATTGAAAAATACTTGCTGTGTAAACTAGCAGCATCTGGAAACATAGTGAAAGGGATGGAAGAAAGCACCCTTAAAGAAGAGAGATCACAACACTAAGAAAAATGTAACAGAAGGAAATGTATCTAGAATTGTGTGTGATATTTATAAGCCTTATCAAGTCTCTTCTGAACTCTGCCATTTTGATCTGGTATGCTAAACTGTAGAGGTGCAATGATTTTCACTCAGTGCAAAATTAACTATTGATGTAGTTCCACTACAATCCACAAAATGATGATGCTAGGATGCCAAAGTAGCAAGATATTTATGTTACTGAAGCTTTTTGTATGAAATTATGTAAAACTGACTTTATGAGCATTTCCTGTGGAAGAAGCCTTGGCATTTATGTGTTCAAATGAGACTTCAATTTAAATATTCAACTTGCAAAATGTTTTGTGTGTCTGATGAAGCGTGTTTCATTTTCCTACTTGACAGGTTACGACATTCCAAAACATTGAGGGTATGTTGGAAAAAGTTCATTTGGTAGCAGAAGGTACGCTAATCTATCTGAGTGAAACCAGTGAGGTTTTTATCCGTGTTCGAAATGGATGGAGAAAATTACAGGTACTATTGCACTTCATCCCCTTACTCCAAATGGAGTTGTTGCAGATATTTTTTACAGGGGTGGAGAAGTATGGGTGCACAGATTTCTTCTTTTAGTTCAGAAGCTCCTGGTGATATGGTTTTATTTGCTTTTCCTTTTGGGTTCTTTCAGCTTGGTGAGCTAATTCCTATCCCTGCTGACAGCCTTCCTCCTCCAGCCATATCAAGCCATGTAAGTACAAAATACTGGACTGTGAAAAACTGAGTCTAAATGTGCAAAAACAGGGGGTACACTTGGCAGAAGCTGCAGGCAGATCCCTGCACAACATGATTTTCCACTGAGACTTGTCAGTTCAAAATAAGCATTCTACCACTACATAAGCTTGCAAATTGGTTCATACTGGCTAGTCATCTGTTTCCATTATCTTCTGAAACTCCAAACACTGCAGAGACAAAGCAGCATCTACAAAAAGCAGAACAAAGTAGGCTGCCCACAAAAAAAAAACCCCAAAAAACCCACAAAAAAACCCACCACAGTATTCTGTTGCATAACACTGTCAGTCATATCAAGCCCTCAAGCCCTGGTCCCTTTCAAGGAAACTGAGAAAAGTGTTTCTGAAAAGCAGGTTTCCTTTAAAAGATTATAGTCCTGGATTCAGAGTATATCATCATCACCTGCATGTAGCTTACCCCACAGTGTGCTGAGGGTCTATTCTGAAGCCTCAATTGTTAGTTTGTTCCTGACCCCATTCTGCAAGTTATCGTACCAACCTGCATGCGAATGTGCTGTCTGTCCCAAAAAATTGCAGGAGGATGAAAACAAAGAAGTGGCAAAGGGGATAGAGAACAGTCTCATTGATGACAGGTTAATTGATCTGACTGATGAAATAATGAAAGGGCAAGAGAGTGCTTGGAAAGAGCAGCGAGAAGGAAGATGGCCAGAAAGAAATAAAAAAAGTTAGCATAGGTCTGAGAGAAGTGCACCTAGCACACTGGGAAAATGTCTAGACCTCATACTATAAGAAATTTTCTGTAGCCTCCAGCTGACATCACATGAGTTTCCCAACTTGTACAGTCAGTGGCTTGTTACTCATACTTGCCATTAAGTAGAGAAGAAAACTTTGCTGTTCCTGAAACAGCTCTGAAGATCATTGACCTACTGGTTTCTACATGCCAGTTGCTTAGGAGAGGGAATTACCAAGGCCTTGAGAAATATTCCCACCCAGTACATTTTCTGTTTCTACATCCTCCTTAGCCTTTCAGTCTTAATTTTTCTGAACTGGTCTTCTGCTCCTGCCAAAAGCAGGCTGCTTCCATGCAGGACTCCAGGTGCAATCCGGCACCGACACCAGCTCTGGCAGAGTACTGTGGAATGGGTATGCTTAGGTCTAGCAAAGCAACTCTGGCTAGGACAGAGCTTTCAAAAACATATTTATGTGACACACCAAATTGATGACATGAAGATAAAGTATTCTGGCTACACGGTTTGGGTTTATTTTTCAGAGGTAGAACACTTCAATGTTTGCTTTATTTAGAAAATTATTGATTGTCTAAAACTCTGATCTGAGTAACATGTTTAACATATCTGTTTGCATGTGTTAAAATAACAGGGATTTCAGTCTCTTCCAGCACTGAGTCCAATATCAAATATGAACAATGGAAAACCAGCAGTAAGTATGAAATCTGTATTGCAGCTGCATAGCTGTGGTTTGAAACATGACAGTTTGGATCTTGAGGGAGATTTGTGATATTGCCTCTTCAAATTCACATTTTACTTTAGAAATTTACAACTACACTTCTTTAACTGGTTTAGACATCTCAGAGACAATTTTAAATTTTTTCCTTTGGATCTATTTTCATCATCCTAGCCCCTTTCCCAACTCAAAGAAAAAAAAAAATCCTGATTCTGAGTTAGGAATACCTTTTCAGTTAGTGACTGTACCTAAAACATACAGTAATTTTTAAGTTAACAATAGTGGTACAATTAAATAATTAAAATATTCATTAAAGTATTTTCTATCTTCATGATGCTGCTTGTTTTAGATAGACACTTTAGCCTTCATTTAAAATGCTTCAAAATATTTAGACAAAGAAAGCAAGGTAACTCAGCTGTATCTAAAAAAAAACCCCAAAACCCCAAAATGGGGGTTACTTCTTGCGTCCGTACTGTTTGACTTAAGCATGCTACTTCTTGTATTTGATAACAGTGAATTTTTAAATGGTATATATCACTTCTTACTACTTATTTCCATGCTTGTAGTATTTGGGATTTTGTTTGTGTGGGATTTTGTCTTGTCTCCCAAGACTTCTGCTTAAAAATATTAGCTGCTTTTAAAAGAATTTTAGTGTTTAGGACTACATAATCTTCATGGTTTCTTTAATGTTCAAAGATAAATACATATTTCTGCTATGGGTCTCATAGCTTTAAGAAATGTAATGTTATGGCCGCAAATAACTTTCATACCTGGTATGGAAGGCACTAGTTCTTGTGCTGGCAGGAGAAGTGGGGGTCTAGTTTGTTTCCAATATAAGTCTTCCTACTGTTATAAACTTAAAAACAAGGTTGCTTTTCTTCTTTTTTTTTCCAGCTGCATCTGGTGGCTTTAAACTTGCCATTTTCTGGTGACATGCGAGCAGATTTTCAGTGTTTTCAGCAGGCCCAACTAGCAGGTTTGACATCTACCTATAGAGCCTTCCTCTCATCACATTTGCAAGATTTGGCCACAGTTGTCAGAAAAACAGACCGATACCATTTACCAATAGTCAATCTTAAGGTAAAAATGAGTCCTTTTTACTTATTATATTAGGATGGGCTGCAGGTTCCCCAAAATCTTGGAAAATGGCAAAAGCAGAAAGTTTCAACCCAAACTGCGTTTTATAAAAAAGCAGCAGGTTCAAGAAACAAAAAAGTAGTGATAAAGTAGAAAGTTACAGGCTATCTCACATTTCCTTTGCATTTTCAAGGTGTTTGGTTGTTTTGGGTTTTTTTCACTATCCTAAGGCTAATAAAGGCAGAAATAAGCTATGAGAATAGCCTGCTTCAAGTAGACTGCTGACAAAGCAACAGTATGATGTTCAGCTTTCTGGATATTTTTTATACCAGCAGGGAAAGTGCATCCTCATTTCTCAAAGACAGCTATTATGTTCTACCTTCTAGTATGATCACAGAGTACAGTAGGCTTAAATGCCTGTATTTCTCATTTCTAAAGATAAAGGCAAATTCTGTGCTTAGGAGTGATGCTGGATTTACCCCAATGAAACTGAGAGGAGAGTCTGGAGCGTGAGTCATTTTGCGGTCTCACACAAACAGACACACTCTAAAACTGAGGAAAACAAAACACGTCTCTGTAGCATTGGCTGGCTCCCAGAACAAACGGCCAAAGAAACCTACAGAAATAACACGTGACACTTGGAACATGCTGAACGGATGCTACTCTGAAGTGCAAGCAAATACAGAGCCTTGGAGACAAATTTGCAAAGACAATATTGTTTCAACTTTGACTGGAAAAGCTCAAAAGTGGTTTGAGAGGTAGCCTGATGCAAAGGTTTTGCCTTGAACATTTGCAAACAATTTTCACAAAATTGTGACCTCAACAGAAGTTCCAATACAAATTATCTCTATAGTTTCCCTATAGCTACAGTAGTTATAAGCAATTTTTCAAACAATCCCTTAGACAGGTAGGAAGGACACTCGAAATGGTAATGATCAAGCTGAATATTTGGAGTGACAATAGAACAGAGATGCAATTATGAGGCAAAGGCATGGATCAGAGAGCCATCAGCATTCAGATGCTAGGTGAGACAAGTTTGTTCAGGAGCATCATGCAGAAACTGATGTGAAAGCTGGAATCATAAGCATTTGTAAATGAAGATAAGACTTTAGATGTATAGATAAGTCTATAAAAGTCAGGTATGATGTGGATTTTGGGTTTGTTTTGTTCGTAAAAGTGGCTTTGAAACTTTAACAGGGAGAAATACTTTTCAGTAACTGGGAATCTGTATTTAATGGAAATGGTGGACAATTCAACATTCATATTCCAATATACTCCTTTGATGGGAGGAACGTCATGACCGATCCATCTTGGTGAGTTTAGATTACCATTTTTAAGTATTTCATGACATTTGTTTTTAACAGATAGTACAAGTAGCAATAGCTTGGTCTACTGGAAATGTGATAAAAATTTCTCCCTTTCCTTATGCCATCTTTCTTTTCCATTTCAGGTAGCCTATGAATGGGATATCGGGTTGTGTTCTCATTTTCTTCCTCTCCTTTCTGTTTTCATCTTTCCCTATCCACTGTTTGCTTCAAGCAGAAGGAAATCAGAAATACAGGTCACAACACATATAGGTGTGCAGTTGAAGCAAAAAAAGAGACTGTTTCAGGAAATAACTTCTTAACATTACTTTTCAGGCCTCAAAAAGTAGTATGGCATGGTTCAACTGCAAATGGGATCCGACTGGTTAGCAACTACTGTGAAGCCTGGCACACAGCTGATACGGGAGCTATGGGACAAGCATCACCGCTGAAGACAGGGAAACTTCTTGATCAGAAAGTATATAGCTGTAGTAATCAGTTTATTGTTCTCTGTATTGAAAATAGTTTTGTATCTGATCCCCAAGGAAAATAATTCACCGGTGCACATAGGAATATTACATTTTATTACCAAAAAAGCTAACACTGAAATTTCATTTGTCATGATGTAAATATTTTATTTTTTGTAATTGCACATTTCAGGAAAAAATAGCCAGAAAGAAAACATACCTCAATACAATCCGCATTCCAGTTAGGTGGAACATCCAGTGCACATGTGGCTGACTTAAAGCCCTTCATTCCACTTGAACCCCACACGGTTCAAAGTTTGCCAACAATTAAGACACAGCCCCTTGTCTTTCTGACTGAGCTGAAGGTCACTTAAGGGCATGAGTCAAGTGTGGTCTATGAGGAAGATCCAGTAGCCTGTCCCATAAGCAGTATGGCTCAGCAAGGCTTATGCTTCTTCACAGTTGAGAAGCTGCATGTTCTATGCTCTTCTTTTCACTTGCATAGTTTTTGAATACCGAAGGCACTATTCCTATATATGTGTATATATATATAATATGCCTGAGCAAATAATGGGAGGCTGTTAAATCTTACAGGGCTGGAATTTTCAAAAAAACTTCAAGAACAAAGGTGCTCACCTCCTTTGAGTTTCAGTGGAAGCCGAGTACCAACCTCCTGTAAGCTTGTACAGATCGCAGCCTGGTGCTTCCACGTAAGTTTAGCAGCTTCCACATCTTAGTTCAGCTTTTTTCTTTGCAGAGCCTAGGCATAGGGCTGTATGCAGGAGGAGTGAATTTCACCTAGACAAAATCTGGTCCTTATTTTGGTGCTATTGTTACCAGGAAGCCTGGAGCAATGTTAATAGAAAACATCCTGTTTTACTGGTAGAACTGTGCAAAGTAAATGCAGACAAACAAACCATCTGACCTTTATTTATTTCATTGCGTATTA
>VZTL01036953.1:8271-24006 GCA_013400535.1 Scopus umbretta
GCTCACCTGCGCCGGTGCCACCTGCCCCTCCTGCCTGCGCCCTCCAAGGGGCACCTCTGGGGGCTCTCGCGAGAGCTGGGGGTGTGACGTCACCCTGGAGTGGGAGGAGCCTGATGACATCGTGTCCATCACATGAAGTCACCGCGTGACCACCCAGCAGAGCTCTCCTGATTTGCATGGAATGTTGGGTGAAGACTCATTTGCATCTGCTGGGGGCTGAAGGCTCCTCCCACCTCCACCAGCCAATAGGGCGAGATGAGGCCTGGCAGCCAGACTTCCCATTGGAGGAGGCCGCACCTGGCAATTCCACACATGGCTCACACCTCTCCACCTCGGTGCTTCTCAGCCAGGCCTGGCAGCCATGGCAGGGCTGGGGCTCCAGGGGGTCAGGGCGCCCTGGCGAGGACCTGTGGGAGCCTCAGTGTGGGTCCTGGGCAGAAGAGCTCCACAGGACACCTCTCTGGTGACATCGGGGAGCGTGGTAGTAGAATGCCCATGGCGCTGGAAGGTGCTGCCGTCTGATGAAAGGTGCGTTGCTGTAGGTCAGTCCCTTGAGCCGTGTCTACCAGACGTCTCTGTGCCGAGCAGTGAATACAGTTCTTACTCCTACTGTGATGGCAGATGGTTTCTAATGAACACAAGAGGGAAACAGAACTGATCCCCAGTGCTGGCGGGTAACAGCCATACCACAAGGACCAAGACAGCAGCAGCGTGGGTGGCTCTCCACCACTAAGACGCCTGGTGTGGCCCTGTGGCCAGAGCAGGCAGGAGGCAGGTCGTGGCAGGAGGTGCACTGCAGTAGAGGCATGTGGTGCCATGCTGGATCCCATCCTTGGCACATCAGGACCTCCTCCCTGCCATCCCTGCCATCTTCCTGGGACAGCTTTTAGTCTTCCCCACAAAGTTGTCCTGGCTTTGCCTAGGCCACCTCCAAAGGATTCGCAAACTAGTTACGTCAACTAAAGTTTCTTCAAATGTTCACCGCGTGAGTGAAATGCTCATCACATGGAAGCCAGGGGAATTCTGCTATTGGCGTTGGTAGCCATGTGATTTCATTGTTTGTCTATATACAGCTCATATGCAGATCAATGTGTTTGCCAACTCCCATCAAAGCCTGTGAAGGCCACTGCAGTAGACTGACTGATATCTTGTCTAAAAGTAATACTAATAAAATATACACATTGGCAGAAAATTACTCTGTTTTTTTACTGTATTGGCCACAAAAATTACTTATCTTTGTAGTCAACACTCTAATAAGTACATTGAAACATAATTATTTGTAAGTTTTTTGGGGCGATAGCTTTCTGTTATTAAAAATTGATATGATATAAATTCATTAGCCATGTATTTTCTGCACTGTTGTATATGCAGTAAGGTTGTAGGTAAGTCAAGACTCAGTAATGGAAAAAAGGGCAGCCGTCTATGAAAGATAATTTATTCATAGTAGATATATGATCACAGTGCGAGGAGGAATATGTCCCAGTTGGTTAAAATGTAGCATTTAACATAAAGTTGTTAGTTAGTTATATTACACATATATCAGTTATATGTTGTCTAATAATTCATTAAGTAAAATAATGAAATATGTCTCTGCCAAAATGGAAATGCCCAATGGCTCCCACATAATCAACATTAAATTTCTGTTGCAACAAAACATCACCGAATAATTGCGGAGTCTTTCACGGCTGAGCATTACAGCAAAACTGTGCAATATCTCCTGATTTTCACAGAACCACAGAATGGCTGAAGTTGGAGGGGACCTCTGGAGGCCATCTGGTCCAACCCCACCTGCTCAAACTGGGCCACCTAGAGCCAATTGCCCAGGATCATGTCCAGATGCCTTTGAAATCAGCGAGTGTTTTCTACCACAGTAGTAAAAATGGGAGCTACTTTATAAACTGCATAAATTAAACATACCTACGTAATAACTTCAGTTGTAAATCTGTTATCTTTTTATCTCCAGCTGTCAACTCGTGCAGTGTGCTCAGCAAACTCGGGTCCTATTTAAATGAGGTGGAGTTAGCGCTCATTCACTTGGGAAAGGAGGTTGCATTTTCACGTTGCCGGGCCAGCATTAAATTGTACACATTAGAAGTAGGTCCATTAAGCCGCCAGCACACACTTAAGACTTTCTAAAGTGAAACCTCTGACTAGACTTCAAATTCCTCCCCTTGTAAAAAACAAATAGGATAGCAACACGCAAAATTAATTTAAGAGGAGGACTTGGAAGAATAAAGATGGATAAGGTTAAAAGGGAGGAGCAAGCTATGTATTCATTTCTCCCATAAGTCAACAACATCAAAATATAAAAAGTAAGTGGTTTTGAGGACAACAGAGTGAAGAGAAGTCAGAAATACACAATGTAAAGAAGAGTAAAAAGTGAAAAGATCAGTTAGTTTTTCTTAGATAGTAATAGCTTTGATCAACTAAATCCAATGGGATTAGTCATTTGCATTGGAAATGTATTTCAAGACAGGTACTTCTCCAACTAGCAGACATCAAGGAATTGGGCGATTGTGTTTTAGTTACACGTAGCTTTGTTGTTACATGTAGCTTTGTTATTACATGTAGATTTGTTGTCACATGGGAATTAAATATTTGTTTAGTTAGTTACACCCTTTAAGTAACACTTTAAGCAACATTTAACAGTAACATACTAAGGAATATTTTTGCTTATACTGTTGGACAGTTCAGGTCTGGAGGACGTGACAACAGCAGCAAGAGAGTGCTTTGGCAGCTCACAGTGACTTGCGAGCACCTTAGCCCTGTCTGCTCCTTCCTGTGGGCGAGATTCACAGCTTCAGCTCCTTCCCATTAGCTCTCTCCAAGTAGAACAGCAGGAGCAAAGAGCACCTACCTGCAGGTGTACAGCCAACAGCTGGGTTGGCAGAAGGGACTCTGCTCAAAGTCTGTATAAAAGTCAGGAGAATTAACTTCTATAGCTGCCTTCCAGGTCCTGGAGTAAGATCCCAAACCAGTACTGACCTAGATGGCTCTTCTGGGGAAGTGCAAGAGGACTTGGAGGGGAGCTCTTTTTACAGGGATTTTCAGTTAATACATTTTCTCTTCAGTTCTCCAGTACTTTTTCTACATCAACTTATATTAATGTAATGGCAGCAAAATTCTCCTTGCTTTTGAAACAGATGCTGTGGCACATACCAGTCTCAGTGATCGTTTTCAAAACTGCCTATTGAATATTTTCATTGACCTGTTCTGGAAGTTTAAAGCTTAATGTAATTACTTTACAAAATCTCTTCCCAGCAAACAGAAGTTACAAGTTCTCCCTTTGCGTAGTCCATATGTTTCATTTGTCAGAAAAAGGTGTTTCATTGATTGTCTTAGTGCTGCCATGATTCTGGAGAAACAGAAGACTTAGGAAGAGTTTCCAAAGGGGCCATGTGCCAGTCTCCCACTGCCACCCCATTCTTCTGCTCCCTGCAGGAGACCTTCTGTAATCCATCCTTCCTAAGTAACAATACCCTACAGTTACAACTCCAGAATTCTTTAGTTGAAACAAAATTATGTACTGAGAGCTAAAGTACTTTTCATTTAAGTCCAGTTAAAATAGCAGGATATCTGCTGCGCTCAGGGTTTGGTGATGCAAGCTGGCACAGCCTGTTCCCTTAGATCAGCCCCAAATTCCACTGAAGTCTAGAAAGCAATGAATGCGATAGATTTTCAAGCAAGTTTTTATCAAGAATGAAGGAGCTGCTCTTCTAGAAGAAGAAAAGAAAGCCAAGAAACAAAGCACAAAGAAGAGGCAAAGCACAATGCCAGGCAAGCAGAAGTTATGCAAATGTAACCGTATTCACAAAGTCTGGTAGTTTTTTACAGCTTGCAGCACATTGCCGAGTCGGTGCTGGAGAAATTAAAAAGATGACTCGGTTAAAAAACTGAGTAACATTGTAAAATAAAAAATGAATAGAGAAGCTCTTTCCAGGGAGGCTATCCTCTCATTTACCATCATGAAACTTTTTAATCACAACTTGCTGTTTTTACTTTCTGCTGTGAGACATTGGCATAGCTAGGTGGCACAACACTTTCTTGAGAACTATTTAAAAACCCAAGCTCTCATTTGGAAATTACACAATGGGTCTTAATTTCTGTGCTGAAATTAGGCACATTAATAACAGTAATATAAACACATGCCAATCTCTAGCCTCAGTCTTCATTATGTAATATTAACAAACCAATAGATTATGTCATATGCCAGAATACAGTATCTAGGCAAAATTAACTTATCCTTGATATTTATCCCTAAATCAGTGTACTCATTTGGATACTTAATGATACTGCGTCTCCTCATATAATATATGAATATTTTTTAAAATGAGGATAATGTAAAGATTTCCAGAAGAAAAATTTATCACAATCACTTGTTAATTGAAGCAAGATCACTTTCTTTACTGGAAAAAACAATGTTTAGCAAGATGTTTTTACTTACAAAAATAGATTTTAAATTACTGTTAAACTATGTGACTTACTTGGCTAAAAGACAGACAGATCTTAAAAATCCAGGTCATGTTTTAGAAAAGAATTAATAATTCAGACAAACTAAGAAGGTAACCAAAAAAGAGGAATATTTCCAAGTCCATCCATTAGTTAGTATCTCAGACACTACTTCACACTGAAAATTAATCAAATTAATTTTAGAAATAATCTGATATTTCTAAATTTCAAATACCATTAGCAAATTTTCAGCTTCATTTACATTAGAAGCACTTCAGCCAAATTTGAAAAAAATATGTCTAGAAAGGTTAAATATATCTGGTCAAAAAAATTTAATCCTAAATTGTGCACAGTAATGCAGGAAATCAATTCCTCCATTAGGTGCAAGTATTTCTACTTTGAGAATTCCATTGACAAACACAATTCAGTCTACTTTTCATCATTTCTAAAGTCTGGAAATGCAAACGAGAAAATGTTAGAAAAAAAAATCACAACTTCTTTTGCCAACACTGCACATACAATTCTGATATTTTATTTTTCAGATGTTCCCTATTTTTAGAAGAAGGATTAAAAAACTGTTATAACAGTGTATTAGGTGTTGCCAATCATTGCCTTTTTATTGTCAAATAAAGTTTGGTCCAATTTTCCATAGGTTGTTCTAGAAGTACATGGGTGTATGTCTACCAGCATTCAAGGGAGCTGAATAACTCTGTAGGATTACATATTTAGTTCATACAGTAGGGCTAATAAGGCTGATGAAGTCTACTAGCACTTCAACATTTCTACATTATTTTGAACTTTATTAGAGAATATATTCAAAGAATGAGCTATATTTTTCTCACCTGTATTTTCTCCTTGTTTAAGTTTTATTAGCAAAGAAGTTTCCTACAGTGCTTGATGTCACATGTAATTTGTGGGATAAATAAGTATTTATACATGCAGATTCTTATTAACCTACTCAGCCTTTCTGCTATGTTCCACTAAAGACAGTGTTTTCATCAAGCAAACATTCTGAGAAAACTATAAGCCAGTGTCATATAGCTTCTTTCTAAATTATGTACATATTGCATATTAAGTATTTTTCTTTGTTCAGAAATAAAGTTTATCAAATTCTTAGAATAAATGTAATTCATGAATGTATTTATTTATATAGCCACAGTAGTTAGAGTGTAGTCTTTAAGGAAAGTCAACATTGCAGCAAGTGTAGTCCATCTCTGATCAGCATGCTGGGCATTTGATGGGAAATAAGATAAAACAAAACATAAAATCATTTATATTTAACAGAGCTGCAGACTAATCTATAAGACAATAATTAGTGGCTTGTTGTCAGTGGAGTTTTTTAAATTAGCTAACCAAACAGATAATATGCCTAGTCCTTGGCCAGGTGTAAAATCAACATATTTCAGCTAATTCCAAGAAGCTTGGGCTGACTCTGTCCAGTCCCGGCCCAATGTTTGTGGATGTCATTGAAATAAATTACAGCCTCATTTTTCCAGTTAACATGCTGCATATGTACTTGAAATAATTAAGTGAATACTTAAATATTTGATCTTATGCTATTCACATATAAAGGAATTTTCCCATTCATTTTGAAAGTAATAGCTTTAAGTCCAATACAATTAACAGTTTCATTAAGTGTGGTGCTATGGGTGTTCATGGTCAATCTCAAAAGGTTCCAAGTTCCTTTTTAAAAACATAATAATCCTATTTGGATATTTCTAGGGTTGAAACTCCTTTGCCCTCTGCACAAGCGAATGGACATTTAAATTTACAATTATGGTGCTTTAGCTATGTAACACCCTAAACGATCCCTCCTCTTGTATGGATTCAGAGGTTTAATGAAATATTGCTGGTGCGAGGGGGAGGACAGAAATAAAGGTCACTTACTGTGGAATCATCAGTACCCAGCACTGATGACTAGCAGGCTTGCTCTTGGAAATGAGATGTTTCAGCTGGGTAAGTGAAAAAATGGTTGTGGTGCTGCTCCCTCTCCTCAAGTTGACATATAAATCCAAGTCACAATATCCAATAAGTTTAAGATATTATTCCATTATACAACCTTTCAGGTGCCTTGTCGTAACATATTCCTAAAGCAGACAGAAGGGTTTACCTTCTATTTTGTGAGAGATTAAGTTTATTTTGCGTGTGAGAGGTACACAGGTCAGCTGATAGTAAAGCAAGGAGATAACTTTTTGGTGACTGGTCTTGACTAGAAATATCTGGGTTGGAAAAAGAATGGATTGGTTCTGTCAATGTATCAAAGTAAATTCTGAACAATTTAGGTGCATACAATTTCTTTTCTTCAAATTCTAAGTATTGCTTGAAAAGAAGACAGATGAAAAGGCTGATTTTACATTATATTCTAAGACCACCTTATCAAGATTGGGGTCTTCATGTTATCTTATCCTGATAGTTTACCACATACCATGGTTTGGCTAGAGAGGTCCAAATGAAGGCTATTAGAATCTCAGGAAAATTGTAAAGGTCACAAACTGTAGCAGATTCATGGCCAACAAAAGTCTGTTCAAGAAAGGTGGAAAAGATGTGATATTTTTGTGAAGCTGGGCTTTATACAGCTGAACAGATTTGATTGGATTCAACGCCAGCAAAGGAGGAGTGGCATGGTGATGATGAGGAAGCATGTATTTCTTCAAAGCGCAGCACCTAGGGGTGATTATGCAAACTCTAGTTCTGATCATGCTTTTAATACCAGGAATGTGTTTGAAGCTGCTGATATGAAAGCCCTCCAGACATAATTTGTTCAGCCTCCTCACAGATCTCTGGAGTTCTCATCCTACCTGGCTGCTTAGGAACTTCTCCTTGAAAAAGCTGTGTTTCACATTTAGCTATCAGACTCTGGATCTATTTCTAAGCTTAATCCAACTATCAAAGTCCTGTATGCAAGCAGGAACCAAAGCAGCCAGTCCCAAGGTGGCTGATACAGTTGCTTGAACAACCATCAGTGAGATAATTAGTCTCAGGGAACTTCACATCGAGGATGTCTGGGTGTTGTGGTTTAACCCCAATCGGCAACTAAGCACCACACAGCCACTCGCTCGCCCTCCCGCTGCCCCGGTGGGATGGGGGAGAGAACCGGGAAAAAAAACCTAAAACCCGTGGATTGAGGTAAAGGCAGTTTAATAGGACAGCAGAGAAAGAGAAAATAATAATAATGATGATGAAAGAATATACAAAGCAAGTGATGCACAATGCAATTGCTCACCACCCGCTGACCGATGCCCAGCCTGTCCCCAAGCAGCGATCGCTGCCCCCCCGGCCAACTCCCCCAGTTTCTATACTGAGAGTGATGTCAGGTGGTATGGAATAGCCCTTGGGCCAGTTTAGGTCAGCTGTCCTGGCTGTGCTCCCTCCCAGCTTCTTGTGCCCCTGGCAGAGCATGGGAAGCTGAAAAGTCCTTGACTGGTGTAAACGCTACTGAGCAACAACTAAAACATCAGCGTGTTATCAGCATCGTTCCTATACTAAGTCCAAAACACAGCACTATAGCAGCTACTAGGAAGAAAATGAACTCTATCCCAGCTGAAACCAGGACACTGGGCTAAAGGACTGTTCTTCCTGATTCCCCATCAGAAGAAGGAGTATCAATACCCTAGATAAGAAAAAGCCTAGATGAGTGTAAAACATATTTAAAACAGGAGGGTTTGAGTTCCCTATGAGTTATGACAACTGGCCCAAAGGTGCTTGCCTCACTCCATCGGCCAAGTCAGTGCTTAATTTCTTCCATGTAAAACATGGAGATAGGTAGCATTTCTTCACCAAATAGGTTCCAGAAGGTTCAAAGAGAGAATCACATAGTGGACTGGACAGTTGCTGAGTTTAGACCTGCAGTCCCAGGGGCCTTGGTGAGGGCTGTAACTGTCTGGTTCTTGTGACCTTACATGGAAGTATGGTTATTGAAGCAAACCCAGTATTGTATGCAAGGCACTTGCATATCTGGAGTGAAATCCACAATGATGACATCGGTGGTGAACAGACACACCTTGAACTTGGCTTGATAAGGATGTTACTCCAGGCTTAATGTTACGGAAGGTCAGGCGCAGCCAAGCTGGACATCCCTTGACACCTATATAAGTGTGAAGAAAGGAGTGGAGACAATAATGCAAGTAAAGAGGATCAAATCGTTTTGGGAATAGATGGACTAATTAAATATGCTTTCTTATGGACTATATTTTATCATTGGGTTTCAGTGTCTAATACGGTAAAGGCATCCCTCACAGCTTTCTCCACAGCTGGGGCTTGCAGAACACTTTGCTTTTATTTGGATTTTCTAGTGCCTAGTAAGCTCCAAGTTCATCCTACCAGCACTCTTGCCTCTGATGGGCTTCCTAAAGGTTTACTGTTAAATAAAAAAGGTGATGTTACTCACAGCTAAAAGGGACTGGAAAACAAAAAAGTGTATCTTTGTGTCAGGGTCCTGAATGCCCCAACGGACTCTGAACCTTCGCCCACCTTTCCCTGAGAGTTTTGGCTGCCTGCACCCAAGGCCAGCGATCACGCAGCCCAGGTGCGTACCTGGGGTTCGACTGCTGGGAGAGCTAGGAGAAGCCTCCAAGCTCAGGTCCTCACCTCCACTAGGCTGTAGGTATACCTCTGCCAGGAATCATACCTTGCTGACTTGCTTTTCTGACTTGACCTTGGACCTGCCTCATCCCTATGGATCTGTTTGGTGACACAGCTGCCCATGGTTACCATCATGAGCCCTGCTCTGGTCATCTTGCTCAAGTGCTGTGAGACCATGTCCTGTTGGGGCGCCCTGTCTTCCTGCCTCTGACCCCCACAGGTCCTGGCTCCTCTTGCTCTGCGGAGCTGCCCTGCTCTGGCTGTGCTCTGACCCTCAGCTCAGACAGCTCGATTGTGACAGGCTTGTCCTTGCCAGGGTCTATGATGGGAGAAATATGTAAACCAAGCTCAAGACAAAACATGTATGACCTGAGGGCAGGAGTCTCATTTTCCACTGCTGCCATCCTTTGTAGCAGAGCTTCTGAACAAGGAAAGACATCTACCAGAGGTTAGGCACCTTCTCTAACTTCTAGTGTCTCCAACAGTAGAGGAAAACAGATACATTCTGCAGATTCTGGGCCTACCATAAAATCCCTGGAGAGTCTGGTGTTCAGGGAGTGCTCCTCTATCCCTCAGCATGACAGCTGACTTTCCTAACTCATCTTGGTCACTTTTAGATTTCTTTTTATCACTCAGATCTCTGCATTATCTGCTCCCACATAGACTCATCCAGCTCAGATAGAGACCTACACATCAGTCATTCAGGTATGGTGCTTTGCATCATCATCCAGATTCCCAGTGAAAAGCCTTGCCATGTCTTGGGGGGAGAGGGCTCTCAAGGTACCAATTTCAAATCACCCTGAACTCCAGCCAGTTAAAACAAACAGAGAATTTATTTGCAAGATCTAAGAAGGGCAACACAGACACAAGTCTTATAGATGCTGTAACTAAAGAAAAACATGCTTTATCTGCCTCCACTCAGAAGAAATCTGAAAGGTCTCTCCTTTTCTCCTAGCCAGCTGACAACACCAGGGACCAGCCTTTTACCTAATCCATGTGGTCTGTGACTGAGTCCTTTTGCATTTCCCCTCCTCCATTGCCAGAACAGGCTATTTTTAGACCCATAGGGTCCAGTCACATTCTCTTCCACCTCCCAGAGATTACTGAGATATAATAATGCTTGGGAGGTAATTTTAATGCTTTTAATACTTTTCCCTTTACATAACTGACAGCCTTCATCTCTTTGGAAATGCTCACATCCCTTTGGCATGGTTGGAAGTGCTTAATAGCTATCTGGACAGTATATGTAGTCAGTCAGCAGTTTCCCTAGTGCTCAGTTAAGCTACAAGCAAATCACTAACCCACTGAGAAAACAATGTCCTTTTGCTCTGCATGGGACCCAATGAAATTCACTGTGGGAAGCTTGTTCATCCCCAGAACCACATACATAACGTAAAGCATATAATTTGGTAAGTACACATTACATAACCAGAAGCAAGGGAGGGCTCCAAGTCTTTCCCACTCACCTCAGTTTTCCTGCTTCCTATGTCCTGTGTTGGACTCTGCTACTCTGCTACTCTGTTATACGCACACAAGCACTCACGCTTTTAATGCCTTCTGACCTAACAGTCTCCCCTCCCATTCCCCCATACTTGACTCTAGCAGCAGCGACTTCCTACCGTGGGCTCTGTCCTGTTCCTCACTTAAGGTGCTGACATGCCTGTGTGTTGGGTAAGAAGGGTCTAGAGGGCCTGCAAAGGCTAATTTCTCATCCTGCCTTTTGCATTCACTCACCACATGGTGTTTCAATCAGCAGTTTCTGTCCATGTCCACCTGAAAATAAGACACTTCTCTCCAGTGTGGAATTCCAAACCTTGGGCTAACCAGGCTCCTACACAAAACACAGAAAGAACTAGACTCCTCAAAAGGGGATCCAGATGTGATCAGTGTCCACAAGCAAGGAACTCTATACAGCTATCCAATAAACCTTGTTTTGATTTACAGAAGGCTGTTCTGTTAGTAGATGGAACCACTGCACTTAATGTGGTCTCTCCTACTCACTTTGAAAAGTCTCAATATTTCTCAGCCACCCACACTCCCATCACCAGTTTTGTGTCTGGTCTTCAACACAAGCCAGAAAGGTTCTGTGTGCATTAATTCTAGACATGGTTGTAAAAGACATAGTTGCATATAATAGGGGGTTCATATAAAACAGCTTTGACCAGGAGTTGAATAATTAAGAAATTCTGTCCCACAGTGGGCTAATAAACTGCTTAGGATAGAGTCAGGCATCTGGTCAGTTGTTAGCAAAGTCAGGTTTTATGGTACGTTAAAGTGCTTCCACAGTGGGACCAGACAGTCCCTCATTATCTAGGACAAAGCTTAAAAATCCTCTTTATTTAATGGAAGGATTAGAAAATTCTCCAGATGACTGCAGAAGATATGAATCTAAATAACCATAACCATTTCTAGAGGACAAAAAGAAGTGGCAATCCCTAATTCCGGATCATCTCCCATAAAGGTTACCTAAGAGTGCAGAATTACTGACTGACTTATCAGTCAGGAGGTTGTGAACAGCAAGCAGCCCATCACCTTCTAAACGGGAGGAAACTTAGATGCTGAAGGAAGAAACAGGAATGGCAAAGCTCTCTTTTAATTTGTTTTTAATTGTTTTTATAGATTCTGCACCTCCTGTGTTTGTACATACATTTTATAAGGAAATTGCTTTCTTTACATATACCTTAGTCTTAAAACTGAAGGGTGATTTCAGGGAATAGGTGGGAGTTATAGTGCTCAGTTCTTCCACAATGCAAATCCTTGTAACTGTGATACATGACCGCTGATGTGCTTTCCCCAGGCAATTCAGCCAGTGAAAGGGTGCTCTTCTGCTTAGCTGCATGGGGAACTGGAAGGGAAGAGTGTTCTGTGGAGGAACTATCACCTACGGGTACCAGGTGTTTCCTGGCTGCAGCTGACCATTGGGCAAAATAAGTAAATTTGGAGGGTCTGCTTGTGATTTTCGATGGAGTGATTTTTGATTTGTGATGGAGCTGCATTGTTGGACTAAGTATCAGAAGTTCCTCAAAATGAAGGATGCCCAATCTATTAATAGAAAACAATGTTTTCAGGTTACTTGGGCTTCTACCACAATTAGTTCAATATACACAATACCATTATGGATCTAAAGTCTTTCTTACATTTTCAGCTGTGTCATGAAGCTAGTAGGCTCTCTATAACTATAAACTGTGTTGTTTTTTCATATTTGTCCCTGCTAACTTGAGCCAATTCAGAGATGAGTCCAGTCAGGCACACATTTGGATGGTCTAATCAGCTTTAAGCCTGCACAGAAATAAACATCTCTGCTAGCACCTTTCAGCAGTAATGCAGCAATGCTATTCTAACCAGCTAGGCAGTTAGACTGTTTTTTCGTCAATATTAACCTTTAGATTTCAGCTAAGTGTTCATCTTGACTTCACTGAGGTCTGCTCTTGCCCATAAAAAAAAAGCATGCAAGTATTGTGTATCAAGATTGAGAAACTAATTTTTAAATATTTTAATAAGTTAGAAGCTGTACTTAAAAAGGCCCAGACCTTTTAAAGAGAAATAGAGAATGGCTTTTCTTTTCAGCTTTGTAAGCACTCTTGCAACTTGTCCGTCTCCCTTTCCAACACCTTTTCCTAAACAAAGATCCCAGTGGATCCTGACAGATAGTGATTGCTCACACCTTGCCATGCTGGAATAGCTATTCACTGTCTTGTGGAATAGTAGTGGCACAGGAGTCAGATAGCTACCTAGGAAAGGGTGCAGAAAAATAAGTTGTTTTCTAGGTAACACAAATGTATCTGTTGATACTGACTTACAAGAATTGTTAATCAGCTGCTGAGCCAAGAGCAGATTTTACATTTGCCCTGCTAGTCAGATATTTTGTAACTTAGTGTAAATAAATGAATCAATATCAAAGATCCTGCCTTGGATTAGATTTATAGAGTGCTACTAATAATCAGTTCCAAAGTGTATACACTCAACACATACGTGAATATATATATGTATATATGTATGATGTCTGGGAATAGCAGGGCACTTTTTGCAGAGCTACAGAGTGACACTGGAGACCTGCTGGCTGAGCGAAGTCACCTCTCAGACCTCTGTGCGTACTAGCATGGTTCAGGAAGATCAGGGACAGCAAAACAGCAACTACTTAGAGAAGCTAGATGTCAGATCTGTGGTGCTGGATAGGGTACGCCCAAGATGCAAGAAGGCTAGACTGGCTCAGTCTGGTGAAGAGGAGCATGAGGGACAATCAGTCTACAGCTACTTCAAGGTGAATTACAAAAATGACAGGACCAAACACTTCTCAATAGTGGCAGATGGTAAAATGAAGGACAATGGCTGCAAGTTGCAGGTCAGGATGTTTGGACTGATCATTAAGAAATATTTTCTTAATATGAAGGTGTCCCAACCCTGGGACTGGCCCAAGTAGGCTGTGGCACTCCCATCCTTAGAGGTTTCCAAGGCTTGAACACACATAGCCATGGCTGGCCTAACTGTCACCAGTCCATGTTTATACTTGCAATTAAAAATGAACACATGATAGAGAACAACTCTATCCCTTGGAGGTCCCTTGGAGTGAGTGTCTGCTCACTTTGAACAGCTCAAGAACTTCACCTGAGAAAGACACAATTAACAACTGAAATGTTGCTAGTGGGGAACAAGTGTTGTTGTTGGGAACAGGCACTTTCAAGAATTTCTCTTTCAATCTCTACCACTTTTTGCAAGATTGTTTGTTATGCTTATTTGTGACCCAATCTGATTGTTGGAAGTGTATAGCACTGAGTATTGATATACAAGGCCAACAGAGTTCAAAAGACTTTGCCATGCATTTTTCTAGGTTCATGACTCCAAATATCACAATCTCCATTGCTAGCAGAGTTTGAGGCAGGGGGATGTTTTTCTGTTGGGAGAGCATTACTTTAATTCATCTCTCTCAGCCTTGGGAGGGTGGAAAACAATTGCCCACTTGGTAATTCTTCTTTATTGTAAAAGAAAAAAGATAGCAGACATTACTGGGAATAGTATAACACAATTATCACAATTTGAATGTTAGTGAAAATAGATTAAATTTTCCAAATAGAAAGTAGGGAAAGAATTAGAGCTTGCTGTGTACAGCAATTTCCTACACCTGTAGGAAATTTGGACATTACCACTAACAACAAATGGAAAACATGAGTTTAATAGTCAATTTAGTTTCCCAAATAAGCAAAACTTTGTCTCCGTTGGGGGAAAAAAAGTGTTAATTACCTTCCTTGGGTTTTTTTTCCTTTCTCTGGTGGTTTATAAGCCACCAGAGGACACAGAAGATAACAGGATCCCAGCCCTCACCCCTTCTACCTCTCTGGGACCTACAAGTACCAATACACCACAATGAGCTACAGAGCAGATAATGGGGCTCTTGTGGCCTCCTTGTGTTGCTGTAGTCTGCATCACGTGAAATACTTCACAGGAAGACATGCTGCCTGACACTGCTTCCCACAGCCTGTGCACCACTGACTCCAGTGGAAGAGCTCCTGTCACTGCTGTGAGCCAGCTCACACTTACAGCAAACTTATGTGCTTTGTTTATTTTACAGAAATTCACATGGTTAAAATGACATTCATACTAAGTGTTTTGCAACTTAGCTTCTAAATTGCAATTGTGCAATTGACTTCCTTTTTTTTAAATATGCATATACATAGACTGATATGTGCAGAGCAACACATAAATAACAACATGGCTTATGATGACATTCATTATTTTAGTCATATACACACTCATCTTAAGACCTGTTAGGTTTAATATTTTAAACTGTCTATTTAATATGAGCCTAACCAACCCTATAGCAGGACAGTGCTAGGATTGCAGTTGCAGGTTTTGCCCTCTGCCCATTCCCCATTAAGTAAAAACAGTATTATCTTGGGTCTCATTCTGCCTCACATAAACAAGATTGTACATTCCTTTCATTATGGAACTCCTGTTGCTCACCTTCTGTCCTCTAATCACCTGTGATTTCACTCCTTTTATTTTACTCCATTTCAAACCGCAAGAAGGCGGGTTTCTTTTGTTGTTGTTAACTTTGTGGTCAGGCCCTAGTTCAACCACTTCAGGTACAGTTGAAAGGGGGTAGGATGCAAGTAGCACTAGAATAGGAGAAAGAAAAGCAAGGGATAGATCAGTTTCCTAATCCTGTTGCTATGAAATTCCAGTCTGCTTTTCTGCAAATGGAGCTTTCTAGGTACATCTACAGAGCACAACACTGCAGGATTTTCTAATAGTCAGCAACCACTCATGGGCGTACTAAAAAGCTGCAAAGCACTTTTCTAATGTTTTTGTGTTGTCAGCCACTGACCTAGAGAGTCTCAATCCAAGCAATGGCAGACCTCAGGGATATGCTAAGGGTAAGGGGGGAAAATTAATGTAGTGTATTCATTTTCTTTGAAGAGCTATCACTCTTTCCACCCCATTTCTTGAAAAACAGCATAAGTGTTCATAAATCACAAAGCAGGGCAAGGCTTTATGGCCTTTTAAGTTATTTGTGATTTTGTCTGTGTGTAAGAGATTTGAGAAGGGCTGTAGGGATGGCCCTTTGAGAGCAGAAATAATTCAAGTAAAGTTGTGTACAGCCTTTCTAAACACATGACTGGTACACACCTAGTTGTCTTTAGCATTCCTGAGAAGAAACAACTGTGGAATCTCTTTACTGGATCATCAGCTTCCTAAAAAAAAAAAAAA
>VZTL01036955.1:0-27547 GCA_013400535.1 Scopus umbretta
CCAACCTAAATGCTTCTATGATTAACTCTTAGAATGCCCCATAATCTGGGGATTTAGAACCTGGCTACATAACTTTTTTATTAGTTTTGTAACACCTTGGGACTGAGGGAGAAACTTGGCCACAAAATGTCATCTTTGAGCAGAATAAAATGCGGTCCTAGTCCAAAAGGCACTGAGCACACATAACTCCTAATGAAATCTATAAGCGCTGCAGTTTCTTAGCTTCATGTAGCACAGAGGCCAGGCAGCTGAAAAGATCAGTGGAAAACTGGTAACGGAGCAGAGAAGACTAGCCAGTCTGGTTTCATCTCGCAGTGCAACTGGAGGACAGCTGTGTGTTTGGTAGCAAACCGTGATACAGTGGCCAGAAGTCTATTCACTGTTCACTTTTTTCTAGGATACATTTGAACTGCCTGAGTTCCTTCTGCCCCTTCGTTTAAGGCAAATAAGAGACATGGTGTCTGCACCCACCTGGAGGAATGAGTAACTCAAAGCCAGGAGCAGCTGCCATATGGCACAGATGTGCATTTGAACTATGAAAACTCAGCTCAGGATGTCTGGGCTGGGTATGAACCAATATTAATTCCAGGCAGGAGCACTGGACCTGCCCTGCAGTTGCTGAATGAAATTAATGCTCTCGTCGGTGCTTCAGCAAGTGCTGTGGTGGCTGAGGCTCCTGGCGCCAAGCAAACCCTTCAGACAAAGCTGCCCTGAGATGAGGTGTCTTCAGCATCCCAGGGTTTCCAGGGCAACCAGAGCTGGAATTCAGATCTGATGAAAGTTCACAAAATCTGATCTCTTTCAGACATAATATTTTTCACTGGCTGAACTGGCATCTTTGAAAGTTGTTTCTGAACAGTGGCTCTAGTGTGTGCAGCCATGCTAAGTATCAGCAAGGGCACAACAGGCAGACGTTACACATTTCTGGAAATAAGAGGCAGCTCCTTTGCCTTCAGTGCTGTTATTGTTCCTTAGGAACACAGACATCACTGTCCTGTTGGATGCATGGCCATTTGGTGGGATAGCTCGTTTCTGAAAGGGTTTAGTAATGGAGACATCAGTAGAGGGTGGAAACAAGCCCTGGTATCTCTTTTTCCCTGATGGTGTAATACTGATCCCCTATATATAATAGATACTGAAACATTTACCTCCCTTCTGGTTTTTAGCTTTCAGTGTTGCAACTGTATATGTTCCTGTTACCACATCAAGATTTCTCACTTGTGGGTTTTAAGTAAATTCCATAGCTCCGTGGTTTGTAATCATGTCGAGCAAGTGCTGCTGCTGTAAAATTGTAATTTTCTATTTCTTACCTCTTTGAATGACACTTTACTTTTTTATTGTATGAAAGGGTAACCAGACATTCTTAATCCACATGTCCTAGACTGTTCATTATTTGATTTACCACATCTTATCCTTCCCAGGTAAATGGCTCCAATCCTTCTTTTAGTTTTATGTTGTTCATCGCTATGAGAATGCTGCTTGTCCCTGAACTCCCCAGTCCTGTTATTTATTTTTGAAACGGAGCAACAAGCACTGAAGACAGTCTTCTGATGACAGTAATCACATACATTGTGTAACTGAATTATATAACCCTTCATCCCATCCTTTATATAGGCTCATATATGTTTGCTTTTTGGATGTGGCCACACAGTGAATGCAGTTCTTAACTGACCTTTCTCCAGTAATAGCCAAGGACTTTTTCTGAGTTAGTGCTTGTACTAATTTATCGTGGCACAAAGGCACAGTGAACTGTGACAGCTCACTGGTATAACTCCCAGCTGTGCACACGTATGCTGCAGCAAGTCTTTCCACAGAGAGGAATTATCCCAAAATCTCTGGAAAAGTCTCCCATGTAGATAAGTCCTAATTTAGGGCCACATTCCAGTCTCGAGAGTCAGTTTGGGAAGAATCATGGAAATGCATAAAAGGAAAAATAAATGTATGAGCCATGAAGGTTGCCATGGATAGTGGAACAGGGAGTACACAAGGCTGGTATGACAGGGTTGCTAAATAAAGTGGAAGTGACATGGTCAAAGACCTTGAAACATACAGCACAAAATAAAATATTTCCCCAAAAGACAGATCACTCAATTAAGAAAGAAAAAAGCTCCATTTCTAGGCAGAATGAGCTGTAAATCTCTGTAAGAATAGAGACAGCAACGTTCTTCTCAAGTTACGTTGAAGGGTAATAAATCTGCAGGTAATTCTCAGAGCGACCATTCAGCACAATGATGGACAAAGGTCTGCAGGGCTCTGCAGTGTGGCTTGCAGCTTCTCCTGCTTGTAGCACAGGGATGGAGCTTGCAGAAGTATACACCAAGTCATGATCCTGGGATCGCTTTTGGGTACTGCATGCTAGAGGCGGCTGCCTCAGCAGATGGGACCTATGTACCTGAGATACAGGTGATGACAAATGTATGTGGCCTGCCAGTCCCAACAGATGGTTTACAAGAAAATTTAAGAAATGAAGGTTTCAGCTGAAGCATCTCTGGTGAAACCCAACAGAGCTTTGACATGCGCTGTAGCTGCTATCATAGTACGTTGAATTATCTGACGTCATTTAAATGGCTGGGGAGCTGCAGCTGGAGGGGGAATCGGTGAATCTCAGGCAGACAAGGGGGTGTGATTTCCTTGGGAGCTCCTTGGGACTGAATTTTTCTTAGCAATGCCCAGGACTGGGGGAATTTTGTCTGTTACCACGATCCTTTGTGCTGCCCTCAGACTGACAGCAGGACAACCCTTTCTTTCTGCTGTAATTAGAAGCCTGTGTGGAAATCCTTATTCTTCTAGGAAGGTGCAAATGGTGGGGTTGCTCCCTTACATTGCTGTAAACCAGCGCCGGTCTCTGTGCTTGGGGAAACTCCTGCCTACTGCTTCTGAGTCCAGAGGCCATGCCAAAGAGGGAGGAGAGGAACCCGATGAGCCTGGAGGGTTTCTTCACGCAATGTCTATCGCCTTGCTTATTGGGAAGCTTTGGATACAACAGCATTTCCTTTAGCAGCTGCAGTAATCCTGTCCCAGCCCATATCTCCAACACAATCTGGTCCTAAAATAGCCTGTTCCTCTGCACAGAAGTAGGAGATCTCATTTTCAAAGCATTTCCTCTGCTGGTAGTCTCCCAGCTTTTACTCACAGTGCTGGTATCCAGTATTGCTGCGGTGAATGGGCAGCAACGCCCATGCAGAGGGAGGAAGGGACCAGAGGAGAGGAAAAAATTGCCCCCCTGCCGCAGTGCGGGGAGAGGCCGTGCACCAAAGGGCCACCACACAAAAGGCAAGAGGTCCGGTGCTGCCTGGAGAAGGATGGCAGGTGGGGGCAGGTGGTCTGGCGGGTAGCTCGCACAGCCCATGCAGGATGCTTCTGCACATCGTGTGTCAGTTCACAACCAGAAGCATCAAGTGCTGCATTTTCCAGCAGGGCCTGGCTGAAAGCCATTGAGAGGTGAGGCAGGGTGCTGCCAGCAGGGAATTTTTCATGGTGGGTGGAAAGAAACACACTTGCAAAATAGGAATGAGCCACCGTGCTTACAGCAACAGCTCAGGTAGGAGACTGCCATCTCAGCTGCAGGGAGAGGGACAGTCACGCTCAGCCATATCTGGAAGACGGAAATGTTCCAGGTCTTGTCCTGTCCCAGTGTCTTTTCAGGACCTCTTAGCTCAAGTCCTTACTTTCAGTCACCTTACTCAGACCCTTTGGTCCAGAATCATTCATCCTTGTCCAGCCCATTTCCCTCACCTCATTTCGTCAGTCTACTTCACTATAAAGTTTAAGCAAGTTACAGCTATCACAGACATTACTTGCCACCTCTCCAAAGTGTAAAACTTTACATATAGAGCGAGCTGTCAGTTCTCTTATGTATGACCACAGAGTTTCTGATTTCAGCCCTGAACTTCAGGATCAAATTCCCCAGCACTGCACAGGACTCTGGTAGAGGTACCCCAAACAGGATTTATCTCAAGCCCCTAAAGAGCACACACACACAAATTAATATTCATTACTAAATTCATATTCGTGCTCTTCCTCTGTGGTGATTTACCTTCATAGACCTGGTTTTGGCACTGCCCGTTTCCTTCACTGTTGGATCCATCCCTTGCTCTTCTCCTGAATAATGTGTTGATATGAGGCTTCAGGTAAATGGCCAAACTTTAATCTATCTATCCTTTAAACTAGTTGTCTCGTCATGGCTAATAATTAAATATGAAAATCTTGTGGTATTTCGTGCTGTTGGGACATTACTGCTGCCTAAGTATTGCCGCTGTTTACCATAACACCAAAGAACGTAGCATCTTCCATCCGAGTCTGAACTCCCGTGTCCTGGTCCAGCAGCAGTTCACCTCCTTCTTTCCCATCCTCCTGCACCCCATGTGACAGACAGTAATGGATTATTCTCCACGGGGAGACAGTGTGAAACTTTGAGCTTGCCTTTTCCCTCGCTTCCTCTGCTAGAATGATCGTTTGAAATATTTTTATAAAAAAGAGTCTACTTCCCCAGTGGTTTTTTTTATAGCAGAAATTACTTGTAGTGAAGCGTGTCTTTAAAATTGATGTAAGATTTTGCCAGGCTGTTTAAACACAGTCCAGCTGTCTGAAAACAAATCCACCATCTCCCTTCCTCCTTCAGAGTTCCTCTCTAGGCAACATCAGGAAACAGAGTCTAATTACTGGTCCTGGATGTAACCTGGCCAAATCCTTCCTCGGCAGAGTACTAGAGCTGGACCGTAAACTGAGGGCCCTGCAATCTCCTTATTGTAGCCAGATCCTTGCTCATCCCACAGCTGCTGCTGCCTGGGCAAGGCTGATAGTCGCCCAGCACCCTTTGCTGTGACTATCTCCCTGTAAAACCTGAGAGCAGCCTCAACAGGAGGGGGGATGAGGAATTGCTTAGGAAGCAGCGGGACTTTTGCACCACACCAGAGCCATCTGCATACTCAGGGAAATCCCACAGGGGGTGAGGAGGTGACTTCCTTCCTGGCAAAATATCCTGCCCCAGCTGCAGCGTGTGGCGCGAGCAGGGAGAGGTGGACACCTCTGGCACTCGTGTGTGTCCTTTCGACCTCATCGGCCTCTTGGCTTGGCTGTGCCTTGGCTCACAAGGCCTCCCCACAACCTGCAAAAGGCACATTTCCCTTCGGGTTTCCTTCTCTATTGTACCTCAGAAGGTGAGCGTTTCGTCACAAGGACTTTACTGCAGACCCACACAGCAGGAAAACGTCTGTACTGATACAAAAATAGACTGATACAAAAAGAATATATCTCAGATTCTTGAAGCTTCCCTACATTAGAGGTCGACATGGGCTTGAATTGCATTTTCCAGAAGAGAAGTGATTAGTGCAGAAATCAGGGAAAACAACTGGGGTGTGAAGCACTCAAGAGCTCCTGGTTGAAGGGAATATCCAGCAACTCTGGCTTTCAAAATGTAAATAGGAAACAGTCACAAAATCTCATCTATATTTTGCAGCTAATGAAAACACTATTCTCTCCTGGGAGCCAAGTCTTTGCTCTCATTTTAATGCATTTTCTTAGGTTTTTCTTAGCTGTGACTAATTTGCGCTGTCAGGTGTGCCTTTTTGAAGTCAAAAAGCATATCTGAAGTACTACAACCTCTAGCCAGAATATTTAAATTAGCGAGCACCCACTGAAACCACATCTCAAAGGCTGTCAAGTGAGGAGATGGCACTCAAGATACCTCAAGATCACTGCTGAGTGATGGGTACAAGCAATCTCTGCTCCCATGGGAGCCTGGAGGCAATTCTTGCTGGGTGAAGCACTGTTTGCTGTGCTGGCCCCTTGCACCATATGGGCTGTGCACAAAGAGCACTTTCCCTATCAAGTACAAAACGTTTCAAAGCCAGATCTCAGAAAGCAGTTTTATCTGTGGGGCATGCAGTGGCCTTCCCCTCCCTGAATCTCAGAGTGATGGTAATTGTATGTACAGTTTGGAAAACACACTGAATCACACCTGCCTTTTGTTTTTAGGCTATATCCTAAGCCAGGTCTAAATATATATAATTACACATATTTAATTATAATTTTATTACAATATGTAACTTGAAAGACTTCATCCGCCTGCTTACTACGGCTGTGTTCACATCATGTATTAAACCTGGTGCTGCTGATCACACTGTAAAACCTCTAGCCCCAGGCCACCATGCGCTTTAGCCAAGGGTCAAAGTCGAGGAGACCCCAGGGTCAGAACTTGGTGGGATGGTCTGTGATGGCACTGAGCTGCTCCTAATTGCTGTTCAGCTGCTACTTCCCCTGGTTCAGCTGATTCCTGAGCTCAGCTCTGCTCAATGATCCAGCAGACAGAGAAATGAGAGGGCTGGAGGAACTCGCAAGCAGACACAGCCTCAGCTGGGCCACTCACCCTGCATGGCAGGCTTAATATATAGGGTGGACATACCTTATGGTGCCTATGACAGACAGAATAACATGGCATACTGGGTTCATGAGAGCAATTTAGGCCACCTGCTACCCACAACTAGTAGGCTACGGTGGGCAGGCTCTGCCAAGCCTGTAGGAGGTCTTTGAACTGTTGTTAGAAGGCATTTAGATGCTGTAGTAATGTAGTAAGATGCTTAAGTGTGCTGCCTTCTGCATGTAATTTGGGACCAAGATGGCTGTTCCCACCTGTGGGCTGGCCAAGACCAAAAGGAGCTGCAGTCTGTTACTTCGATAAAACTAAGAAGAGTTTCAATTTAGGTATTCACTGCCATCTAATGTTGTGTATTCGTATGTGGGAGGGTAAGCAGGGATTTGGACAAGGGCCAGAGATGAGTTTGCACATGACTTACGCTTAATGTTAGGCATGTGACTGGCTGCCTACAAGGCGAGGTGTTGTTTGCACATAACTGTGTCTGCATTGTCCATGCAGCTGAGCATAAACAAATGATTGTGCATTTGTTTGCAAACATTAACCCTGCAGAGTAGGGAGGCCAGTTCCATGAGAGCTGGATCTATGGCAGCAACTATTAACTCCTTGAAAAGCACAAAAAGGTACAGATGTGTGTGACATAATTAGCATCACAACAATGAATGTTTTTCTGCTGGGAATGTAGCCAAAGGAGGTTTTCTTGCTGTCTCCAGAAAGCTGTCAGCCCTCCTCTTTGTGCCCCCTCTGCAGAATTTATTTTCTCTAAGCAGGGAAATAAAAAGCAGATTTTGCAAATCTACCTATCTATTCTTGCTTTCTGTCATGGAGATCAGATAAAGACCTA
Source organism: Scopus umbretta (assembly GCA_013400535.1). Taxonomy (NCBI): domain Eukaryota; kingdom Metazoa; phylum Chordata; class Aves; order Pelecaniformes; family Scopidae; genus Scopus; species Scopus umbretta. The sequence continues at coordinate 7,218 of VZTL01036955.1, forward strand.
GGTGCTTCCTGTGTACAGCAACAACATATGCAAGCTGAGCAAAAAATCCAGTCAGTGCTGGATTCCAAAGGAAAAGTTTGTGTTTGGATGTTCTGAGCTGCCAAGAAAGAGACCTTCACAGAGAGAAGAACCGTTGTTATTTTTTACTGTCAGCGCATTTTCATTCTGTCTGATGAGAGCTGTGTCTTCCCGTCTTTCTCTGATGCTGGCTGGAGTTTAATTTCTTATTTTCTGATTGCTTTCCTATGGAGAGTTGCAGAACCATGGCACCTGATGGATATCCCCCCATCCGTCCTTCTCTTGCTAATAATGTTTAAATCTGTTTTCAGTCAAATATGACAGGAGGGAAAAAAGTTGAACACAAGTTCATGCCACCTTTGTGCAAATAGACAGATGGGTAGAAAATAAAATACCTGTAAGCATACTTACCAAAGTAAAGGCTGGAAACTCATGCATCATTAGAGAATCCAGGTGGGAGGGACACCTTGTAGGTCCTGCTATTGTTGGGAAAAGCTTCACGTGGTGATTTTGCCTCTTTAGATATGGAAGCCAGCCAATCAGGGCACAAGTCTCCAGGAAACCAGGATTCACTGGTGCTGGTGCTCAAAAATTACCTGTGCAAGTTTTTGCAGGTTGCTAGAAAGACTTCTCTGTGTAGCTGGTTTAAAAAAAACAACTAGTCCACAGCCATGACACTGCTGCCTTTTAGAAAAGGCTGTCGGGGTGTCAACATCACATGCTACAGATGCAGTCTGATCTTTGAAATAATTCATGCGCTACTTAATAAAACATCCAAATTTATCCCTTTAATCAGAGGTTCTCAAAGCACTTTGCACGTTAGGAAGTGATCCCCATGGATGAGGGAAGCCTTCTCATTCTCGTTTTAGGGAGGGGAAATGTAAATGCAGGCAGGTAAAATGGTTTGCTCAGGGTTCCAAGATAGGCTGGGAAAGGGGGTCCAGCACTGAAGATGCATGAGGAGCATGCAGTATACACAGAATTGTTTGGCTAGTGTGCATCCATCACTATCATCACCTACATCCATCACGCACCGTGGCCAGGTCCCACCTATTCGGTTCTTGTGTTTTGACTGCTCAGCACAACAGTTGTCAAGCTCTGGCTCCGTAGTCCTTGCAGATGAAGAGCAGAGAACTGTTAAGCCACGTAGAACCAGCTTGTTTTATGTCGCTGTTACACTTCAGTAAAATACTTGAAGGCTTGTGGTATGCCAAAGGCAGCAGGGTTAAGGCATGGTGGTTTCAGTAGCCACTAGCAACACAAGAGAGAGATGTAGGTAGCAGCATATCCAGCCAGCTATGAGTCTTTAGCCTGAATGATCAAGTATAAATGGATACAGTTGACAGCTGATCCAGCTGACTGTCAATTTTTTTGCCAAGCAAGATTCAAAGCTATGTCCAAACTGTAACACACTGGTCACTCTGATGCCACACACTTCATTAAAGATGCCTTCAGTGCTGCTGCTTCTCATACCTGCAATTGTAGCAAGCGGCGTTTGGCTTATACCTGTGGAGCTCTAAACCTCATGGGACCAAATTTCATCTGTAGATTATTTAGGTGTTTATTAAGTGCCTGTATAGAGAACTGCACAGCACTGCAATCCTGTTGCATCACACAGAAGTTAAATACCTCTCAAAGCGTCAACTAATTAATCCCCCCTGCTCACATCTGTAGTAGGCTGGGAAATATGAGATGATGTGTTTCAGCTGCCAGGGACATGGCCAATGTAGTGAAGCTGTGGAAGTTTCTATAATAAATCACAGCCATAATATCTAAAAAATTGCATACGCATTTTTAAATGCAGGTTTGTTTATTATTTACTTCCTTGGATAATGAAAAAGTGAACAAAAGTCTTCCTTTCTAAATAATTTTCTGAGCTTTTGAATTCTGTACAAGCTTGTGAATTTGTCCTGCAAACTTGTGTGTGTGCAGACTGGTTTAGCTGGACAGAATTTGACGGAGAAAAGTGGCAAAGATCTGGATTTTTTGCATTAAACTCCCCATATTTTGAAGCCCGCTTGGTAAAACAGGCAGTGGGTAGAGAGATTCTAGTCTTTCTGCAGCTGACCTAGCATCCTTTTCTAAAGGCATTTGCGATATCAGAGCTTTGAAATGGTGAGTATCACAGGGGTGTAAAATCCCCCAAAAGAGACATTTCAAGCTTTGCAAGAATGAATATTTGAAACAATTGAACGCCCTATATCATAAGGTTTTCAGGCAAACTGAAGGCAAAAAAAGTGTATTAACCCCTAGCAATTAGGAATCTCAGCCAAGCCATGTTTGCCCCCTTTCCAGACCTTTGTGGAGTCCAGAGCTCTGTGAAAACAGACGGGTCATTAATGAGAATGGGTCCTTTAGCTGAAGTGACTTCCTGAGAAGTAGTAGTTACAGCTACAAACCTCTCTGCAATCAGAAAGGCCTACAACCCTCTCTTGGCAAATTTTGCTGAAGTTTTTGTGTAAGATTCAGTAGAACCACTTTTTCTCCCTCTAGCCCTGTCAATACTGGCTGTCTGTGCTGGGTGTGATGGGATTGCGCTGGGACAGTGAGGAAATCTAGACTGATGATAAGTACCTCTTTATGAGTTGGTATTGTAACGGAGCTTATGTCTCAGCTCAGGCTGGGACATGTCGAGCATTCCCGGGCAGCTTGGGAGTTTGGCAATCCCAAACACAAGGATGGATGAGGTGTAGGTGATTGCAGCATCTGGCAGCCATGGATGACAGAAGATCTTAACTATTCCCTTGACTTAAATGCTAAAATTTGCCAGGTCCCTTATAGGCGGGAGATGGTCTGAATACGGCTCCTAGTGGTTAAAAGCACCCATGACATGTTTTATATGAGCTTTGCTAGAGCTTTGACGCTCTTGGAAAATTGGATGAGTAACTCTTCCCTTTCCCTAGAACTATCCATTGTACTCTTCCTTCCTTTCTTCAATTTGATTTTTCAACCTTGCTAGAATGCTTGGACTTCCTCTGTAATGAGGATGACAACTGTGAGAAAAAGGATGCAAACACAGGAAGATGGATAGTGCCCTGACTCCTAGCCATCCGCAGGATATTTTAGGCAAGTCATTTTGCCTTTTCCTATCTGTCCTGTCTCCCCATTTGTTCAGTACTGTGCATGTTGCACGTTGGAATTTCAGTCACAGAAAATGATCCCATTGTGACTGAAGCAATAAAAATCTGAAATGAAAAGGTAATCCCGCCCCAAATTGCTTTTGAGGTATAAGACAAGCAATAACAGATGGAAACAGTTATGGAGGGGAATTTAAGGCAACAGTGAAGCAATACTGATCAGTGTGATAGGCAGCCAGCACAGGGTATAAGCTGTTGCCAAGGCTTCTGTGTTGTGGCAAAAAAATTTTAATGATGGATTTGAGAAAAGCTAATGAGAGAGCTCTGTAAATATTTTTGTAAGCCCAAAGCATGAGAGAAAGCATGAAATTGATTGTTTGAACATCTAACAGTAACTAATTTGTGTAGGAAGTCTGATACCCATGAATTTGTAATGGAGGTTATGAAGGTTAATTCATGAGCATGTCTAAGTGTGTTTAAATACCATTGAAGAGTATTGTTAAATTAATCATTCCAGAGAAAAGTCTTAGAATCATTTTAAAGAAAGGCAGCATGATTTTAGACAGGAGATGAGCAAAGAAATTGGAAGCTGCTGGGCCATAACCTTCTGATATGAGCAGAGGAGGTCATTACGATAAAAACTGCCAAAGGGATTTTTTAGCAATTGCAGACTCTGCCATATCAGATGGGGTTTTATTTTCATTTGCAGTGGCTAAAATACTCGTTGAGGCTGCTCTGGCTGCAGTACTAGTGTGTGTGTTGATTTCAGGAAGTAAAAGACATTTCACCGGGGGCAAGAGAACTACTTACATGTGTGTTGGCACAAAAGAACTAAAATACACAGCACAACTTACAGCCAGCACGTTACTGTCAAAGCAGTTAGCCTATCTCAGCACAAATGAGGTAACTGTAATGAAGTAAGCGTCATATCTAAACCCAGCATTTCTCTTAAGCGTATCTCAGTGCCACATAAAATTTGATTTTGAAACTATTATTTGGAACAGAAAATAACTTTTAAAGGACTCCAACTTTTAATCTCACAGAGCTCCTCAGAGTCAATTCCTGACACAGCCCACTGATCCTGAATACTCTTGGTCTGCTGTCTGCAGTGAAGACAACTGGGAGGACCACTGTGAAAAAGACTTTGTACATATAGTTACAGTTATTTGTGACATGCAACAGCAGCTAAAATGTATTTCCTGAAAAACAGATCCTCTGGTTTTGTATCCTTTTGAATTACTGCAAAGATTTGTTTATTATTAATTTTTAAACTTATGAGATTTTCGCTGTCCTACTTTTAAGGGTTGAATTTGAGGTTGTCAAATCTGATCTATTTCAAGAAGCCTTTAGAAAGATCTTTCTAGTGTGATTTGTGCAAGATGATTCAGGCCTGAGCAAACGTGACCCCTCTGTGCCCTATTCCTGCCTAGACAAAAGCAGTTGCCTGCAGCTGTGTCCATATTGCCCTCAAAGGATTTTTAAAATGCCACTTGACATGCTGAATGTATTTGAATGAATATTTTCTGTCATTACCAATTGAAATAACTCCTGCCTTCTCCTCATGACCTTCAGAGCTGGAGCACTGTAGAAGAACAGCACTTTTCCTCTTTCAGACAATTTTAAGTCTGATTGCCCTACACCAAAAAGGAAGTTTATGACATGGGAAGTATTTCCTTCTTCTTGAAGAGAGGTGGTGGGTTAGATGATCAGTGTAACGTCATAGGGAACTCATTTAACAAGTCCTAAGCTCTAGTTTCAGGCTAGGTCAGACATGAGCTTACTCTGTGGCTGTGGACACATGTGTTGGGGTATTTTATGAAGTCGAAATTTCTTAAGTCTCTGTGAAACCTAAAACAGGATTGTCGAGTCTCGGTGACAATCGAACAGACAGTTTTTCCAGAGAATCTGGAACTAGGTCTACCAAGAGTTAAGTGGCGGTGGACAAAAGGAACTGGGGTTTTCTCAGCTGGAAGGTACTGCACATAAAAAGGAAGAAAAAAGGAGTACTTTGTGGTGGAGGAAGCCCCGACTGCAGTTGTAGGAAACAGTTCACTCCAAGTAGGCCCTTTGGAGAAGACGGGACTTTGATTTCAGTCTGTACACATGCTGGTAAGGGACAAATAATCATAGCTTTTTCTCTTTGTTATCAGCAGTAGTAGGGAAGGAAAGTCCACAGTTCACTAGCATTTTATCTGACTTCTGTTTTTCAGAGAAAGGGTAAGTAATTTTCCTCCAAGCTTCCTCAGAGGTGTCTTTGGCTGCCAAGGAGCTGTGATGGCCGTATATCTCCACTTTATGTTGAATACAACTGCACTTAGAGAGACAGCATTTCTGAAAAATTCTCTTAAGCTACTTCAAACTCAACATATAAAACCAGTCAAATTCAGTAGCTACTTCTGAAATTCCTTGCCTCCATTTAGGACGTGCTTACATTCCAGTGAAAGAATGGAAGAAGAAAGTACGCTCTTCATTTGTGCTAAGGTAAAGTCAGCTGTGGTTTTAATAGAGGGAAGAGGGACTGGTTTTATCCTCAAGTCTCCCTTTTGAGTATTCATTTACTACTAACAGGTTAACAGGTTATCAACCTCAGTTGCCATACTCATGGTGGTTTTAGCTAAAATTGTCAAGCCCAAGTTAAGGATATACTTTTTCCCCCCAGAACTGATGTATTTTGAGTTGTCTTATTTGTGAAATGGTTGCTTCTTACCTGTTCTTCCCTGTTCTTACCTGCTTCTTACCTGCATGGGTATGTTTATGACTTAATGCTTGCACAGAGTTGAAGGATGTCCTTGTTCATTAAATTTGACGATCAGGACTTGCATAAAATAGAACAGAGGTAACCACCTTTGTACATCTAGCCCAGCCTCTTTTCTGTCCTGTTCACAATGTTTGTTTGTGTTGAACAGATGGAGCGAGGTAAATAAGCTGGTTAAAAATAAACCCCGTGGAGCTATTGTACCTGCTTTTTCTGCACAGAATGTGAAAGAAAGAAGCAGAGAGCTCAGGTCCTGAATGTCAAAGCATGATGGCAGCGAACACTGTTTGCCTGACAGAGAAGAAAGCAGTGCACTGATTTTTCCCATGTGATCTTACAGAGGTTAGTCATGGCGAGAGGTGCAGGTACAAGTATTTTATTTATAAACTAGAGGAACCAAACGATATCAATACTATGCATTATATGGAAAATGCTGCCGGTACTATGAAACATGATTGGGCTAGCAGGAAAGGGAAATCCAGCTTGTTATTTTCTGTTCATCTGAACTATAGACTTTGGACTAATCTTTCAGGCAGCGTCATTTGGTAGTCTTAGTAACTTCTTGTTAGCAGTCAACAACAGGTGAAAAAAACCCTATATAATCTAGCACCTTCTTCATCATTCCAATGAGAGTCTAAGCACTGAATGCACAGATAACATCAAGCGTGTGATTTTTTTTCTCCTCAGCTGTAATCGGAAAGACACAGCTGTGCAAATCTTCTCACCTTCTTGAGAAATTTGCAACTTCCTATATGTATTTATTAGTTATTCTTGTGCCTCTGTTCTCTTATTAGAACAGTTAAGCTGAGGTTTATCACATCGGTCTGTAGGTACCAACTGAAGTACCTAAGCTGAAATCCACTCTAAGCTGCTCCTGTTCTCAGTGGTCTTCATCCCACTGTCAGTTTGAATCCTGGTCTAAGTTGCTGCACAATTGTTATGAGCAAGAGGTACACTTTCAAAACCAACTGATCATCTTTATATACTGCTGTGTGTAAGCAGTATCTACAAGCCTGAAGCACGACAGGCTGGAGGGAAAAGACTTGCTCTGGTCTGCTAACATAAAATTAGTGGCAGTGATGTTCAGAAATTCAAATGCTATGGAATATCTGTAACTGTCACCAGCAGAGCCGGTTACTTGTGGGTCGTCTTGGGAGACAGGGAACTTCTGGTTACAGAGCTACAATTATTTTCTCATACCACATTTGCTCACACCACTACTAGTCAAAAGCACACCTTTCCACCTTTGTTTACATTTTCATGGTCTGCATCCAGGATGTTTGCACACACTTACAAAGACAGGTTCCTCCCAGTAGGACCTTGCATGTCTATGGTGTGTCACAAACAGCTGTCATATCTGTCGTGTTAAATACATCAATACTTCCCCAGGAAAAGTCATATTTCCATCCAAACTTTTTTTACCAACTTACCTCTTGTTTTTTCCTATTCCTTACGTGCAGCTAGTGTTGGTATATATTGCAAGCAGGGGTGGCTAGATTTAATGTTGCAAATTTAATGTGACATACTTCATTTGGCATTGCTAATTCCTTAGCTGTCATCTGGGCCTGTAACTCTGTTCTGCAGCTGCTCAGTTTTTGGAGCTTTGCTTTTGTCTGAGCTGCAGGTGCCCAGTTTTGAAACATTCAAAGCAGATTTCATCAACGCATGCAGGATAAATGCTACACAGTACTCACTAGTAAATGTGTGCAGCCTTTCTCAAGCTTGTACTTTCCTTAATCCTTCCCTCCTCAGTGCTACCAGAAGCATTGTTTTTCCTCCTTCTGGAAAAAAAATGGACACTAGTGAGAGCAGAGGATTAAAACTTACAAAGTAAATAGCTGCAGTGGAGGAAGGGAGATAACAATGACTCCTGCTCACCTTTGTGTGTGAAGCCAATCAGTCCTCCAGTTAGGAGTAAGTAACTCTGGTTTGCCATCATTTAGTATTGCCTTACTACTGTTTTTTCTTGTTTTTCTTAACCCTGTTGAGAAATAGCCTGTGTTACATTTATGTATCATGCTTATATTTATTCACCCAAAAGATCAGCAATGAAAGCAAAGAACTTAAATTGATAATTGAAAGTTTTGCTGTTTCCTAATTAACTTAGGAAATTATTGAATGGTTTGAGTGATATTAAATGATTTAAGTAGCCTGTCTAACCGTAAATAGAAAAGCCTTGCTGCAAGATTTTCTTTCACTCATATATTCCTCACCATTGTATATAAAAAATACTGGCATTGAAATCTGTCAGCATCATTTCAATGGTTTCATAAAGAGGTATAGGTTTACAGTTGTACCATGAGACACATGTATTTTTACGTGTTAGCATTTTATACTGTGAGTGGCAGAGGGGAACAGTTTTTGAACTCTGCTGTTCACAGGCTCGAGGGATTTGGTAGTGGTAGAGATCTAGTACAATCATTAAAGGGCATATCCTGATGCCTTTATGTACTTGAATAAATCCCACTATGAATTCTATAGTGTTGTTCATGTGCTTAAAGTGATCAGGGCATGGCTGCAATTGCTTGCAAAATTCAATACCTGCTGGTAGGTTTGACCTTGGTGGCTGCTAGACCCCACCCAGCTGCTCTCTCACTCCCTGTCCTCAACAGGATGGCAGGGAGGAAGTAAGACGTGTCCTGGTTTCAGCTTAATTCAGAGTTCATTTTCTTCCTAGGAGCTGCTATAGTGCTGTGTTTTGGACTTAGTATGAGAACAATGCTGATAACACACTGATGGTTTAGTTGTTGCTCAGTAGTGTTTAGACTAGTCAAGGACTTTCCAGCTCCCCATGCCCTGCCAGGGGCACAAGGAGCTGGGAGGGGGCACAGCCAGGACAGCTGACCCAACCTGCCCCAAGGGCTATTCCATACCATACGGCGTCACGCTCAGTATAGAAACTGGGGGGAGTTGGCCGGGGGGCAGCGATCGCTACTCGGGGCCGGGCTGGGCAATTGCATTGGGCATCACTTGTTTTGTATTTTCTTTTATCATTACTATTATTATTACTTTCTTTTTCTCTACTATCCCATTAAACTGCCTTTATCTCAACCCACGGGTTTTAGTTTTTTGGGTTTTTTTCCCCCGGTTCTCTCCCACATGGGTGGGGGGAGGGTGAGCGAGCGGCTGTGTGGTGCTCAGTTGCCGACTGGGGTTAAACCACAACAGATGAAAAAGCTCACAGGTCTAGATAAAGACAGGCAGATCACTTACCAGTTACTGTCAAGGGCAAAACAGACTCGACTTGGGGAAAACTAATTTAATTTATTGCCAATTAAAAATAGAGCAGGATGGTGAGAAACAAAGGTAAAACTAAAAAGATCTTTCCCACACTCCCCCCTATTTCTCAGGCTCAACTTCACTCCTTCATTCCCAACTCTTCTACCCCATTCAGTGCAGGGGGATGGGGAACAGGGGTTGTGGTCAGTCCTTAGCACTTCATCTCTGCTGCTCCTTCCTCCTCACACGCTTCCCCTGCTCAGCGTGGGGTCCCTCCCACAGGATACAGTCCTTCATGAACTTCTCCACCATAGGTCTTTCCACGGGCTGTACTTCTTCAAGAACTGCTCCAGTGTGGGTCGTTTTCACAGGGTACAGTCATTTAGGAACAGCCTGTTCCAGTGTGTTCTGGCAAGTTCTACCAGAAAACCTGCTCCTGCATGGGCTCCTCTCCATGGGCTCCAGCTCCTGCCAGGAGCCTGCTCTGGTGTGGTCTCTCCATGGGCTGTAGCTTCTTTCAGGGCACATCCACCTGCTCTGGCATGGCATCCTCCACAGGCTGCCATGTAGATATCTGCTCCAGTGGGGTCCTCCATGGGCTGCAGGGGGACAGCCTGCCTCACCATGGTCGTCACCACGGGCTGCAGGGGAATCTCTGCTCCGGCACCTGGAGCACCTCCTCCTCTCCTTCTTCACTGACCTTGGTGTCTGCAGAGTTGTTTCTCTTACATTTTCTCATTCCTGCACATCTTTTTTTTGTCCTTTCTTAACTATGTTTTCCCAGAGGTGCCACAGTGTTGCTGACGGGCTTGGCCATGTCCTGTGGTGGGTCCATTTTGGAGCTCGCTGGAGCTGGCCCACTCTGATGCAGGGGCAGCCTCTGGCCTCTTCTCCCTGAGAACATCCCTGGACATGGACACCCAATACACCTGCTTTTACAAAATGTACAATCAGAGAAAAATTCAAGTTGGAAGGGATCTCTGGAGGTCTCTAGCCCAATCCCCTGCTCAAAGCAGGACTAACATGGAAATTAGATTAGGTTGCCCAGGATTGGGAATTTCACCAGCTCTGTTTGTCAACTAAAGGAAGAAAAACTGGATGGGTTGCTGGTTGCAAGAGTGGAGACTAGAGCCTAGTTTGCAATTCAGACTTAGCCATTACTGCGAGTGGCTGAATGCCATGAAATTAGTACTGAATTTGAAGAGAAATCAATATTAGCATCCACACAGTTTGCAGTGGAAAGTGTTCACATAACAGCAGTCATCATTACAGCTACCATTAACTGCTTCCATTCTGCCTTGGGGGCAGAATATGCAATGAGGGTGAAAAAAGGTGGAGAGTGAATGTTCCCTAGGGCAAAGATGACTGCATTTATAGTGCATTTAGCAGAGTCTGAATCCTGATGGCTTTAGGTACCACTGGAGTACAAGTACTAATGACTTCTGTAGGAACCATTTTGAGCTCCATTGCCAAAGGTAAGGGTCATGCACTCTGTAGAGAAAACAATGTGTAACTGAAAAAACTGATGACCTCAGCCTCCTTCCTGACCCTTTTCTTTCACAGAAACCTTGCATGCTCCCCTGCTGCAAATCAGAAAATGTCTCGTAACATGACAAAAGGAAAAAATGATTCACTGGGTATTTCCATGATGCTTTTGACTGGCGCTATAGCTAGAGGGTGAAAGCAGCATTAACAGACATTAAGCACTGAAACCACAGGATACCTATAAACCCCATTTTTCAGGTACAGATAGTTCAGGGTTACCCTCATTGCAGGCAATCTGAATACTGTCACCCTAAGGAGTGAGGACAGATGCCTGGCTGAGACTAAGTGCTTCCTGGCATGGGAAACAGGACGGATAGGTGAAGGAGAAGACCTGCACTAGAAAACTCATGGGAAAACCATGAAGAGCTGGGCTTGCTCTTTCTGCCTTGAACAGAATGGGAAGGTTGAAGTCAGTCACTGTTGCTCATGCTCCGGCAACCTCTGAATCTTCATCTCACACACCTTCTCCCTTTTCCTTGCTGGCAGCTGGAGGGGTAAGCACAGCTTTTCAGAGCTCCGTCATGGACTACAGAGGCAGCCATGGATGTTTTGTTATCATAGAGTTAGCATGTGTCTGGAGCTGGCTTTGCCATCTGAAATGAGACTGGGAGTGAACGATAATAAGGGCAAAACATTGCCTTGATGTAAGTGAGATGTGGTTAGAATTAATAGAAAAGCAAGGCTGCAAATTCTGCATATTTATGCAATCACTTGTCTGGAGGATGTAGATGTTCTATTTAAGTTCTGGTATTTATTTTAACTTAGCATAACTGAACACCATCTGTACTCAGAATAAAGACAAAACAAGCCCATGTTGCTTGGCTGTTTGTTCTGTAAGCTCTTTGGAGGAAAGCCTGTGCCATAAGTCTATAGGGCACCAAGCATCAATGGTGTTTCAAGCCCCCACGGGGTATCTAGGTGTTAGGAAAAATAAATCAGAGTACAAAAATATTGTATGGGGGATTCAATAGCTGGCTCAGTGCTGAATTACAGATTCTGCTTAGTGCCAAAGCTTTTGTGCTGTTTATGTTTAAGGTTTGCTTTTTGGCTGAGCTGAAAAACAGAAGGCTTGGCTGTTGTTATTTCACAAGATTTAGATAGGTCCAGATCTCTCGGAAACTCAATTTGAGAGTTGCTTTCTCCCAAACAAAATTTGCTGCTTTTTAAAGATTTTAATTTTGAAATAAATGCAACCTTTATAACACTTTGGAAATATATACTGCAGTACAGTGTCCTGTAGCACTTTTCTCAGTGCTGCTTTATTAATAGCTTCTTTGATTCCTTCCTGAGATTGGTTTCGTTGCAGTAACTGTAAAGACTTCCATATTGAGATTCAGATTTTGCTCCACATCAAGAGACTGAATATTTCTGGACAGTACATAAATAAATTACCTTCTTTCCTTTGAAATCTTTATCATAATTACATGATTTGCGGGAGTAACCATGCATGTCATTATGAAGAGGCGATCATATCTTGTTCAAATCAGTCAGCTCTCTACTGGTGCTGCCATATATTGGCAGCAAATCGGTGTAAGAAAGCTTCCATGAAAAATCTTGTTAAATCTGGGAGAAAACCCAGGGAAATATGAATGAAAGACTAGACTTGGCAGGAAAATCTGTTCATAGATTCATTTCTGAACTCCACTAATATGATTTCTTAATTAAACACTGCTGCTTTCTTATAACTATAGCCGAGGAAAGACAGGAAAGACACAACAAATTTTGTTGAACCAGCTTTTACTAGAAGCGTGTACTCTTAGAGTACAAAGACACATGGATTCTATCAGTGTATGATCAACTTTTTGACCTATGAGCAACTTGCATTGCCTGAAGAAAGGCCTGAAAGGGAATGCCTCACATGGTTGTGCCAAACTACACATTCCTAGCATGCTTGAAAAATTACCTCTCTTTTGGTGCAATATGGGACAGTGCAGAATGATATATTTCACAACTTATGTTAATGTCACTGTCAGCCATGTTTGGTGAAGGGGCCAAAATGCAATCTGCTGAAAGACGTAAACCAGCTTTCTTTTAAAACAATGGCAGAACTTTAACAGAGAAATACCAGCAAGCAATTAGTTATCGTCGTCGTGCTGTTATCCACACGCCTTGGATCAGTGCCCTGCTCTGTAGGATAGCTGTACTACACTCAGAGAAACGCCTCCTACCCTGAGGCATTTACAGTCTAAGGTTGCAATGCAATAATGAGTTGTGTGGGCTTGATCCTGAAGAGGAAACTGAGGGCTGAAGGCTTAATTTTAGAAAAGATGCAGCAAGTGAACTTGCCAACACATAACGCATGGATGAGAACAAAACTAACAAGAAAACACAGTTGTTTAAGCCTTCGGTCTCTGTAACCTGAGAACTCAAAAGAAGTCTGTCTCTTTTAGCCAGGACTTAAAAATAAATACTGTCCTCTGTGGAAGTACTAATAAATCTATTTCCAACTCTAGCTTGGGCTCTATCTATTTTTAGTTTTTCATACAAATGTACTTAATACAAGCTCTGAAAATTCTAGATATTTTTCTATTACATAATTTATCCTCCATGGATGAACAGCTTTGGTGACAATATTACAGAAGTTGTGCATAGTGTTTTCCGAGTCACTGCTTCTCTTAAGAGGAAGCTTTCCTAAATCATAAAACAAACTCTTTTTCCACTCCAGAATTCAATAATTGCCTTTGCATTCACAGCAACTCTTGATAAAATAAAAAACCCTCTTTTTTGACAATCACCATGAGCACTCCTGTGACATACTACAAAAGTACTTGGCAGCTGACCAAACTGGGCTCCTGGCGTTGTGCGTGCTCTACAAACACAGAAAACTAATAGCTACCCTTCGGAAGGATCATCTTACACTAGGAAGGCCAGAGCTGTCATAACCGGTTTGCTCTCTCTGACACTTGAAAATTGGACATAAGGTTAATCTTTGTGGAATATGAACCTACTTTTATCATTTTCAGTCATTTCCATTTATGCCAGGTTATGTTAATTCATCAAATTGAAATGTTACATTTTGGTGGTTTTATCCTACTAGAACATTTGAGGATTTGAGGTAAATCAACTCTGAGACATTCTCCAAACACCAAAGAAAGATAAATTGAAATAAGAAAAGAAAGCATTAGATTCAGCTGTGCCAGAAAAGAAAGCCTGAATTGCTCTAAAAATGATTTCTTAAAATACCTTTGATGAATAATTCACCTTTGTAGATGAGCTATGCTCTCTGCTCTTCAACTAACTGGATACCCTATGAAAACTGGAATAGCTATTATGAAGGAATAAACAAGAACCATAGAAAACAAGACAGTGGGGACACACTGCCAATTAAGTTTCCCAACCCAAAATTTGGAAATTCTTTTTTTTAATATTAGGGGAAGTGCCACATGGAAAACAAGCACAGACTATTGGGTGCTGTTTGTACTACTGCAATTTTTCTTTATATAGTCAGCTACACAGAATCCCCCTCGGCCTTGTGGCAGCACAGCATGCCTGCCCTCATGGTAGAAGTCACCCCATGATGCCCTCATGCAAATCAGGGATTTTGAAGCAGTCAGAGGAAATCAGTTATTTAAGAGAAGTTACGTTCTGTCCAGTTTCAGTCATACATGACACAGCAACATGTGCCTAATTGCTATATTTGACGTGTCAGGCAATATTTAAATATACTCCTTTTATAGTGCTATAGAAATACACCTAAAAGTATACGTTATGTTTAGCTATGCAAAAGGTTGAACTTTGTTCTCTGTCTGCTGCACTTTTAAATCTGTAAAGACCCTTGGATGCAAATAATGTGGGCTTAATCAATTACAGAATCTAAGACAAATGTTGTTTACAGGGGACCTTTGGAGGTCTCTAGTCCAACTCTTTGCTCAAAGCAGCAAGAACTTCAAAGTTAGATCTGGCTGCCCTGCTCCTCACCCAGCCAAGTTTCAAAAATCTCTGAAGAAGGGGATTACGCTACCTCCCTGGGGAACCTGCTCAAGTGCTTAATCACTCTCAAGGTGAAAACCTTTTTCCTTATATTCAATAAGAATATCCCTTGCTGCAACTTTCAACTGTTGCCTCTCGTCCTCCCACTGTGCACCTCTGAGACAAATCCACGGTGCTCTTCTTTATAACCCCTCTTCAGGTAGATTGCAATTAGATCTCTCCTTAGCCTTCTCTTCTGGCAGCTCTGCCCTTCAGCATACCAACCTCTGCCCCTGCAGTGGCATCCACAAGCTTGCTGAGGATGCCTTCCATCCCACGGTCCACGTTCACGATGAAGATGCTACGTATTATTAGCCCCAGTATCAAATGTTGATGAATGCTACCCATAACCAGTTGTCAGATTTCAAACTGTTCACCACAACCCTTTGAACCTGATGGCCCAGTTTTCAGCCATCTTGGGGTCCACCTGTCTAGTCCATTTCTTCCCAGCTTGGCTACAAGGAAGCTATAGGAGACTGTGTCAAAGCCTTGTGAGAAGGTAAAAGACGTGCATTTCTCCCCTCTCCTCTGGAGTCAGTCATCAGGGAAAGGCACACAGGTTGTTAAGGCATAATTGCCCTTGGTAAACCCATGCTCACCATTTGGCACCTTCTGTCCGTTCTGTGCTTAGAAATGGCTTTCATGAGGTCTTGTTCCACAATGTTGTGCACTGCCTGCTAGAGAACGAGGAGCACCAGCACGAAATGCTGTCAAATTAGAACGGTCTCATGTTATACATAACCATAGGGGCTAATGCCCGTGGATTCTCTTCTTTTTGCGTTTACATTGGATTGCTATAAAGGATGCCTGCTGTGTGCTGCCTTATTGCGGTTCTTCTTGATGCATTTTTTATCTGGGGATAAACTGAGGTCACTTGGGAGCTGGTTATTTAATATGGAAAATCCAACTGTTTGGTATTCTGGTTGGATCCAAACCTGAATTAATCTTCTTCAATAACCTTGTAAAATGAATATTTAAAAATTAAAGACCTTATCATATTTAAACAGTTCCCAAGCTCAGAGAAGATTGGTTTATATATAACACAGTTCATTTTATTTATATATGCTGTTTTTTCATAAAGAGAGTGCTGTAGGGGCTGCTACAAAAAGATCAAGAGGGAAAGTGTCTGGCTCTTAATATGCATTTCACTAAGCTAACATTAGTTACTGGTGAAGTTTACTATATTGCGCTTTTGTCAAGCTACAAACTGCTGATAGATCTTTTCTGAACAGTGGAGTGCCCCAAGAGATTCTTCAGATTCCAGGGACAAAACCAAGTTTACTTTATTAAAAAAAAATAGTAGTTTACAGTTATGAATTATATCTATGTTTATGTATTTTAAGGTTTCTTACATTGATACATACAAGAAAGTATTACACACAAATTTTTGTAACTGAAATTTTATTTTTTATATCCGACTTTCTATCTTTGGGCACTAATTGACCGCTTCTCTCTCTTGTCCCACCACTTCAGTAATTCTGAATCTGCACTTCTTTTACAGCACTGCAGTAAAAGGACAAATGTTATGAAGTCTTAATGCTACTCTAAAAGCAGCTGCAAAACTATCAAAATCTCTTTGGCTGCCTGAGATTGTGCTAAATGGTAAAGAACTGGAACTATAATAAATGTCATGTTAAGCAAGTCAGATTTGAGGGACATGTTACGCATCCCACATAAATAAAACACTACTAAAACTGACCCTTGAGTGATTAGATTCAGGAATAAGCCCTTCTGTAGCCTCAGGAATATCTCAATATCTCACAATATCTACAATGCAAAGTGTTTCTAATATTCAGAGCACTCACATTAGCCCGGTTCTTTGCCAAGACCTGACAGCTTAGTGTTGCTACGTTTCTCTAGATGCAGGAGCTGTGATAAAGCTCAGCTTTTTCTTTTTTTTTTTTTCTTTCTTCCCCCTCCCAGGACTTTGAAAAGATTTTTCTCAGAAAAACACAACTACAGACAGCCTCCTTATCAGAAATATAGAGACAATGAGGAATATGTGTTGCATTGATGCCTAAACCTATTTCCTTGGGCCTCAGTTATCCCATCACAAAAAAAATTATTCATGTTAAATTGAAAGGTCACTCATGTTAAATTGAAAGGTGACTGACTACAACTGGGTGAGGATTTTCCCTACTTGGTTGACTGGAATTCTAACATTTTATTTTCTTTATATAAAAATTTTTAACCTCCTTGTTGTATTGGTACACGGAGTCCCTGAGAATGACAGAATCATCCAGCTCGGAAGGGACCTCAGGAGATCTCTAGTCCAACCTCCTGCTCAAAGCAGGGTCAGCTGTCAGGTCAGACCAGTTTGCTCACGGCTTTATTCAGTCTCTTCTTGAAAACCTCTGAAGATGGAGACGGCACATCTCTAAGCCTCTGCTCCAGAGCTCAACTACTCAGAATGAAAACTATTTTCCTTAGATGCAGTCAGCACTTCCTCTGTTTCAGTTTATGACCGGTGTTTCTCCACCTCTGGCTGTGCACCTTGGTAAAGAGCCTGGCTCTGTCTTCTTGATGACCTCCCTGTAGGTACCAGGGCTGCTATTAGTTCCCCTGAAGCCATCTCTTCTCCAGCCCTGTTGCCTCAGACTCTCCTCACAGAGCAAGTGCTTCAGCCCGGACCATCTTGGCAGCTCTCCGCTGAATTTGTTCCAGTTTATCAATGTCTTTCTCCGAGTCTTGCATATGGTTATCCCACAGTCCTTTGCAGAAGCTTTTATTGGGTTATGGGATGACAGTGGGGCTAAGGAGACTTTATTCTCCTCATTAGCACTCTCTCCCTCCCCGGTGGGGCACAAACACCAGGTCACACCACATAGGTGCATGCGTGGTTATGGCACCCTTCTCTCCCCACCATATCCTACCCTCGTTCACAGTGCGGCTTGATCTTTGATCTTTATGTTTAAAAGGAGATGGCAGAAATTAAGGTAATTAATTACAGCCATAATATAAACCAAAGAGTATTCTGCATACAGTATATTAAAGTAATCTGATATTTTTGCAAGTTAAAAGGACTGCTATTGATGACTCTAGGGTATGTCTATACTGCACACTGCAGTGCAGGGTAGAGGTCCTAGCTCAGGTACTTGAAGAGTATTCCCAGCATGAAATGGCAGACTTCACTGCTCCCTGTTTTTCAGTACTTGTATTAGATGGTAGAGAAACACGACACAGCCCTTCAGTATATGTGGACAAATCACAAGGATCTGAGCTTTAAGGGGTGCGTTTCCCTACAAAAGTTTGAACTGGGGGTAACTTTCCATAGCTTGAAAACTGAGGAAATAGCAGACAGTCGCTGACCTCTCCAGTACACGGGCAGGTACAATCTGCAGAGAACACAAATCCCATCTGGCGAGTTGTTGTCAGAACTAGTCTTGTGCTAGCATTTTTCTGTAATGTCAGTGAAACATATCTATACATTATTAAAGAGATGCATGCTAAATATCAGTTAATGTTGCAAAAAAATGGTATGCTGTTATAATATAAACGGTGGCAGCACAAACCAGACAAGCTAAAGAAAAAATGAAAGAAGATGCAAATGGAACTGCTAATAGAGGCAGAAATCCCTGAACTGTCCTCCTTTCCCTCTGATGCATTTACACTGAGCCTGGTGACATTTTACAGAATAATACTGGGGTCACAGTCATTGCTCTCAGGTGGACAATAGCTGGAACAATAAAGAATTCTCATAGTAGGTTTTTGTAGCATTATTAAGAATAAGAATAAATGTCTGAGACACTGAGAGAAGAATTTTAAGACTCTGCAGGGCCCTAGTTTGAAAATCATGATTCAATTTGCATAGTCAGTTACCAAGTGGTTGCTTGGTTGCTAATATCGGTGTAAATTTAGAAAGTGTATTGTCCTGCAATGAAAGAAATGTTATATCTGCCAATAAAGATCTTTCTCTGCAGATTCATGGAATTCTCCTGCTTCATTATTCTGGAAGAAGGAATATAAAATGAGAAATGCACAAGTTGGAGAGAATATGTCAACCTGACTCCCTGAGTTTTGTTCAAAACAAATCCTTCCCCCTACGAATGACCTTGTTAATAAAAACTGATTTTAGAGTCAAAGAGTTTAAAATACTGAGATGCAGTGTTTTTTCATGGACGTCTAGACTGCAAAGAGTTGTCTGATACATATTAGAGCTGCATATTTCATGCTGTACTTCCTCTCTTCCCTTTGGCTAGAGCACACAATTCTTACCAGACAGAATAATGACTTCTTATCTATGCAGTCTTGCTTAGCATAGAATCGTAGAATAGTTTGGGTTGGAAGGCACCTTTTAGTCCAACCCTCCTGCCATGAGCAGGGACATCTTCAACCAGATCAGGTTGCTCAGAGCCCCGTCCAACCTGACCTTGAATGTTTCCAGGGATAGGGCATCTACCACCTCTCCGGGCAATGTATATTCCCATAAGCCAGGTAGTGGAAGGAAGCAGTGGTCTGAGTTTCAGTTCTCACCTAAGGATACTGCTGTGCAACAACCTGAATCATAAGCCAAAGACAGGATACTGAACTGAACAACGTATCGATAAACCTGCAGAACACAAACGATGTCTACATTCAGTTTCAAAAGGAAATTCCTCTAGTCCCTACACACATCATGGTGAAACTCTGCAAGAGCTCACGTACAAAGTCCTGAGTTAGCCTACGCATACTTCTCAGCACTATTTAAAAAGATGCACGAGCATGAATAAAAATCAGCACTAAAAGAACATGCCCTATAATCATAATATTTTGAAAATCCTTAAGTCACTTACTTAGGCACTTTACAGCTCACAGTCCTAGAGCTTCTGGAGAGCAAATTCTGTTCCCAGCTTTACCACAGAGCTGTTGTTATCAAGTGATTTCATCATATCCATTGGGAGGGAATACCTAAGGGCTGAGGACTCACTCCTACGTTACGGGTGCCAAAGATAAAAGAAATTGCTATGATGAAGATATATTGAATGGCTTTACTATTACACAGGCTCGGATTCATTTAACTAAATAGAATTGTAGAATGGTTTGGGTTGGAAGGGACCTTTAAAGACCACCTAGTCCAACACCCCTGCCATAGGCAGGGACATCTTTCACCAGATCAAGTTGCTCAAAGCTCCAACCAGCCTGACCTTGAACACTTCCAATGATGGGGCATCCACAGCTTCTCTGGACAACCTGCTCCCCCGTCTCAACACCCTCATCATAAAAAAATTTCTTCTTTATGTCCAATCTAAACCTACCCTCTTTCAGATTAAAACCATTGCCCCTTGCCCTGTCACTACAGGCCTTGGTAAAAAGATTCTCTCCATCTTTCTTATAAGCCCCCTTTATGTAATGAAAGGCTGCAATAAGGTCTCCCCGCAGCCTTCTCTTCTCCAGGCTGAACAACCCCAACTCTCTCAGCCTTTCTTCACAGCAGAGGTGGTCCATCCCTCTGACCATTTCCATGGCCCTCCTCTGGACCAGCTCTAACAGGTCCATGTCCTTCTCATGCTGGGATTCCCAGAGCTGGACACAGTGCTCCAGGTGGGGTCTCACCAGAGCAAAGGAGCAGAATTACCTCCCTCGACCTGCTGGCCATGCTTCTTTTGATGCAGCCCAGGATACGATTGGCTTTCTGGGCTGCGAGTGCAGTCTTTCATCCACCAGTACCCCCAAGTCCTTCTCCACAGGGCTGCTCTCCATCCAATCATTCCCCAGTCTGTACTGATACTGGGGCTTGCCCTGACACAGGTGCAGGGACCTTGCACTTG
>VZTL01036956.1:0-17361 GCA_013400535.1 Scopus umbretta
AGAGGTGGCAGAGGCTGCTGGAGCCACCCAGCTCAGAGCCCGCAGTCATGGAGCTCTTGGTTCACCCACACCGTGAGAAAAGCTGCGAGCTGCGACAGCGGCTGTCTCAGAAGAGTGCTGGGAAAACAGCAGGTCTTAATCAAAACCACGCTCCAGGCCTCGGGATCTCCACCAGCACGCTGCCGGTTCCCAAAGGCGTGTGCCGTGGCACTGGCAGGGCTGCCGTCTCCTCCGTGCCCGCTCCAGGCGTGCGCCTGGCTGCCCCTTGCTCGCTCTGCCGAGGTGGCCGTTCTCTGCCACCGGAGAGCGGCACAGGGTCCGCGTGCATCTTCACCCAAAGAAGGATGACGACTTTGATTTGTGTCTTCAGCATCGACGAAGCACGTCACCACGAAATCGGGAGGATAGTTTTGGCAAGCCTGCGGCAGCTGGCTGGGCAAGGGGACAGAGCGAGAAGACAGGCTTGCAGTTGGGATTTCAGCCTCTGCCCCTGCTCTGTGGGGCTTCCCTGAGCAAGGCACCTTCTTCCTCCAGCCCTGTCCCCATCCTGCTGCCGCTGCCCATTGCTGCCATGAAGTGCTTCAGCATCGCTGGCCACAGAGCGACACAAGGAAGCCAGTAGCCTGACATTGTGCTCTCTACGGACTCGGTGCTTTTAAATTGGAGGCTTCTGCCTGTATCTTAAATGAATAGACTGCTTGCACCCTGTGATACACCGAGGCTCTGCTGCTTGCTTGACTGGGCATCATCTATAGCAGTGATAATAGGAAGCAGCCTTGACCTTCTCTTTAAAATCTCAGTTACAGGTACTTTTGAAGTATGTATTTATCTTAGTGGCACCTTGGTTTTAACTAATTTTAAAACCAAATTTTTTTTTCAACTTATTTGCTGCAAAGAGTAAGAAAGTTTGCAGAAATTACAATGTCCATAATTAGTACTGAAGCCTGCAGCTCCCTCCCTTTTCCCAGGAGTTGTAAAAGACCTTGGGACAGCAGAGGGGCTTTTGGGTTACACCCAATGCTCGGTTAAACGTGAAGCTTCAGCCCAAGCTACGTGTGGCTGGGCGAAGTGCATCACTACATTGGAGTAAAGCAAATAGCCTACTACCAAGTTGGAAAATCTATTTGTATTTTCTTCTCATTGCAATTCAGCCCTGTAAGGATTACAAAGTTCTCAAGCGCAGGAGTAATCCAAAATCATCCTGCAAACTATCTCTTGGGCAATTCCGCCACAGGTTTTTTTTTAGCAGCATCAAGGGTTGCAAAGTGCTAGCTGAGCTCAGGAATTTACTGTATTAGTTTCTTCATATTCTTTGCCTTAGATTTCATAGTCTAAGGGCTTGCAAACAGAAAAAGATTATTCCCCTGCTAGGTACAGGATGTTGAGACAAAGAATTCACGGAACTCCATAATGTCACTGTGATCTTATGGCTGTCAAAAACAGAAACCAAATTATAGTATTTGAATCCCCCTTTAGTATTTTGACTGCAGTGAGATATGTCCCAAGTGAGCAATTGTGTACTTGCAACCTCAAGTTACTTGAAATAAAAACAATGCAAGGGACAACCCCTTTTCTATTAGTTTTGTAACAAAACAGAAAAAAAAAAAACCAGTGGATTGCCCTTTGGATATCTGACCGGCGAGAGGGTGTAGAATTGATCAAAAGACATCCTGAAATATACAGTTGCTGTAGCATTTTCAACATTAGGTTATTCTCCTATTTCCACAGCATTTGCACCCACCTTTTCCAGAGGTCTCCCTGGAGCTTTGTCCTGTACAGAGGTGCCCAGCTTACACCCTCAGACCTGGCTGGAGCATCACCGAGCTCCCCCTTGGCGCCAGGAGGCCGGATCCCAAGGGCACCACGGATTAGTCGTACCTTGTATTCTGGCATTATCCAGGTGAGCAGGGACGCTAGTTTCAAATCACGTACAGTAACGAAGTCTTATAGTGCTACGTTTTCCTAAGGGGCGGGGGGGGGGGAAGAGTTACCCATCAAGAAACAAAAGCAAAGCTGTGATATACTGCCAGCTTGTTTGTGATATTTTAAATGCATAAATACCCAATTTGAGGGCAACAAAAGCAAAGAAAAAAGAAAGGTTGCCTGAATGCCATGTCACGTGGCATGTATGCAAGAGAAGCCCTGTGAAGTGTTTCAGTGCGACGATAAATTGAGAGTTCTGCAAATGATTGCTGCTGCGCGTACAAGGGAATTGCATACAGAAATAGGTCTGTAATTCATATGCCTGTGCAGCCATTTCAGAAGCAAAATACAGCATGCCGTGTGTCCAAACCCAGGACAGCCGAGGGCTCCTCTGTTAATCATGCCAGCCACAGACACACCTGGCCTGAGCACAGCCCCAGCCATCAGATACCATACATTAACATTTTTCTTGCGGATTTAAGGCAGCTGAAGGAGGAAAGGTATTTTAATTACCTCTGAAGTTAGCTGGAGGAAATGAATAACTTTTAATGGGCACGGGAATCCGTCACAGTGTCTTACCTGCCTGGCTGCTAAACTCACACTCGTCTGTCAGGGGGTCAACCCGTGTTCTGCTCTCAGGCAGGAATTTAGACTATGCTCCCTGCGCTACGGAGAGCTGCTGCAGCCAGTTAGCAACACAATTAGCCGTGCTGGCACAGGACTTCTGCGCTTTAAAACATAAAATCCTCCCTGTGCCTTTTTTCCATTCATCAGTCATTAAGGCAACAGCAAGTCTGTGGCTCAGCACATTGTGATGGCCAGAACAGGAGCAAGCCATGCATGAACGCTTCCCGGCTTGGGGAGAGCCCTGC
This sequence comes from Scopus umbretta, assembly GCA_013400535.1. NCBI lineage: Eukaryota > Metazoa > Chordata > Aves > Pelecaniformes > Scopidae > Scopus > Scopus umbretta. The sequence continues at coordinate 2,796 of VZTL01036956.1, forward strand.
GCTGCCCGGCCAGAGCCCGCAGGTCAGAGCCCATCCTTCGGGACAGCCCGGCCCCTGCCCTTGCAACCATCAGACCACACCGTGCTCTCGGTGGGGACCCTAGGTGATGTCCTCCTTTCAGCTTTCTGGAGCACTTTTGGGCTGGTGACAAGCATGCAGAGCAGGCTAAAGAAATGTAAGCACACCTGCTTGCTCACCCAAATGCAGGTTTCCAGTACTACACACACAGGAAAATAAAAAGGAAAAAGAAAAAAAAAAAAAGATACCATGAGACAGAAAATTTACTGCTCAAAAGTGATAGAATGAATCCAGAAAAGGAGCAACTGATTTAAGCTTACTCACAGTTTGGCCCCATGAATTATGCTTATAAATTTTCATAAGTTTCTCTTTTCCTCTTAATCTTCTCTACTTATGTAAAACAGCCCTTAGAAAGGGTAGAGCAATTAGACACCTTTTTTTTGTTTGCAAAAACTGTTTAGCACCAAAGAAGAGAAAGCAAATCCTTTTAAGAAGTAGGAGTACCATGACCCAAAATCTCTACCACCTCCCATCACAAACGCTCACCAACAACCTCGTTACAGTGTTATGGATGCACCAATTTGCCCTGCAGCTCCACAATCCCACTTCACTGTCCCTTTTCCCAAGACTTAATGCACTTGTATATAAAGGAAAAACAAATTAGCTCAGGCTAATGCATTTTTCCATTGCCAGTAGGCATTGCTGGAAAAGTGTATGGAGGAGATCAAAGCGATAGGGTCAGAAAGGAGAGCGTAAATGTTTATACCCTGCTAAAAAGAACAAACTACATTCCTACTGCTTGGGAGCACAGGGAGCAGGCCAAATAAGTAACCAGATCTGTATGCTAACTCGGCTCCAAAGCAAGCCTACCTCATAAGGTTATTTCCAATACATTTCGCACGCTTGCCATATTTGTATATGCTGGCCCCTTATTTCATGCCTAATAATCTCTCCTGCCTGTGCCTGGGCTGCAGCGCTGTCCGAAGTCTCTGATGGACGAGTCCTCCCTGGGCTCATCCCTTCGCTCCCAGGCAGAGGAGAGCCAAGGGAAGGGAACGCGACAGGCACCAAAGCCGCTTGGAGGGTGCCTCAGCAGCACAGGGCTGTGCCTGGCAGGCATCTCCCTTCCCTGTCTGCGCCACCTTTCCCACCGCATCCTGGCAGTGGGACTCTCAGACTGCATCCTTATGAGGGTACAGTAACACCAACCCTTTGGCTAAGTAACACAGAGCAAGGGAAAAATCATTCTGTTGCGTTGCTTCAGATCCCAAGCAGCAGGCTTGGGAAAAACACTGCACAAAACTGTGGTGCTTACATGGGCTAAAAAAAATAAATATATATATATATATCATTTATAAAAAAATTTATATATATATAGGCTGAAGCATACAGGGACACTCAGAAGGCTACTTCTAGACCTGCCCCACTAAACTGTTAGAAGAACACTTGGCCTCAGGCCCCCCTCTGACACTTTCTCCGAGCAGCAGGCTCACAGTGCGGCCTTCCACCCTGCTGATGGAGCGTGGCTGTAGGAAGGCCTGCTCTGGGTACCACTGCACATACCATCGGTAGTTTGGCATTTTTTGTACTTAAGTCTCTGTGAAGCCAGAGGAGCACCAGGGACCAGTAGGAAGCTGCGTCAGGTGACGTGGCTGCCCTGAATCACCAAAATCCACTCGCTGCTGACAAAGCTCTCAAACCCACTGCCGGCAGGGTTACGGCACGTTGAACGCTGGCCTTCAAGCAGAAGCCCATCCTGTTTGCAGGCTCTCGTGGCTGGTTACCTGTCACCAGGAGGAGAGGAGCATTTGCTGGTTTTCCTCTGGCAGATCAGGCAGGGAGCGCTGGCAACGTTTGAGGCAGATGCCGTTTGTGGACGTTGAGCCGAGCCCGTCCTTTACCTTGACATGACAGGCCGTTTGGGAGCTGGAGCCTCCCTGTCTGCTCCCCCCTTCCCTTCTCTGCGGGCACTGCTGCGCAAGGCTGCTGCCATGGTTTTAAACAAGCTGGAGCTCTGCTCTTCCCCCTTTTGGTGGCTCTCTGCTGGGTCTGGACAGTGTCCTGTCCACTGAAGGTGCAGGGAATCACCAGATAGACTTCCAGGTACAGGTGATGCCCACCACCACCACCACCGCATGGGTATTTGCAAAGCACTTGCGATGCAAGCCCTGCGCGCCCAGCTCCAGGGCCACAGCAGGAGCTCCTCCTGCTCACATCAATGAGACAGATTCAGTGGAGGAGGAGGACTGCTGCAGAGCCAGCAGCAGCCTTGCCCTTGAAAGCTGTTACCTGCTCTTTCACAGGCAGCCACCAAAGGTTTGGGTTTTGCCCATCAGTAGGGCAGAGTTGGCACACCACAGCCATCTGCTGCTCTTCCTCCTCCTTGCGGAGGGAGATGATTTCTACACAGACCAGAGATGTGCAACAGTCAAGAGTTTTCCCAGTGGAATGACTTTGCCCTGGAAAAATGGAGATTTAACAGACCCAGAACGTTGCTCAGGCTCAGGAGGTTTGTTTCCCAAAAGCAGGCAAGCTCTGCCTGCCTGTTCCCTACCTGCCAGCTGCATGCAGAGNGACAGAAAATTTACTGCTCAAAAGTGATAGAATGAATCCAGAAAAGGAGCAACTGATTTAAGCTTACTCACAGTTTGGCCCCATGAATTATGCTTATAAATTTTCATAAGTTTCTCTTTTCCTCTTAATCTTCTCTACTTATGTAAAACAGCCCTTAGAAAGGGTAGAGCAATTAGACACCTTTTTTTTGTTTGCAAAAACTGTTTAGCACCAAAGAAGAGAAAGCAAATCCTTTTAAGAAGTAGGAGTACCATGACCCAAAATCTCTACCACCTCCCATCACAAACGCTCACCAACAACCTCGTTACAGTGTTATGGATGCACCAATTTGCCCTGCAGCTCCACAATCCCACTTCACTGTCCCTTTTCCCAAGACTTAATGCACTTGTATATAAAGGAAAAACAAATTAGCTCAGGCTAATGCATTTTTCCATTGCCAGTAGGCATTGCTGGAAAAGTGTATGGAGGAGATCAAAGCGATAGGGTCAGAAAGGAGAGCGTAAATGTTTATACCCTGCTAAAAAGAACAAACTACATTCCTACTGCTTGGGAGCACAGGGAGCAGGCCAAATAAGTAACCAGATCTGTATGCTAACTCGGCTCCAAAGCAAGCCTACCTCATAAGGTTATTTCCAATACATTTCGCACGCTTGCCATATTTGTATATGCTGGCCCCTTATTTCATGCCTAATAATCTCTCCTGCCTGTGCCTGGGCTGCAGCGCTGTCCGAAGTCTCTGATGGACGAGTCCTCCCTGGGCTCATCCCTTCGCTCCCAGGCAGAGGAGAGCCAAGGGAAGGGAACGCGACAGGCACCAAAGCCGCTCGGAGGGTGCCTCAGCAGCACAGGGCTGTGCCTGGCAGGCATCTCCCTTCCCTGTCTGCGCCACCTTTCCCACCGCATCCTGGCAGTGGGACTCTCAGACTGCATCCTTATGAGGGTACAGTAACACCAACCCTTTGGCTAAGTAACACAGAGCAAGGGAAAAATCATTCTGTTGCGTTGCTTCAGATCCCAAGCAGCAGGCTTGGGAAAAACACTGCACAAAACTGTGGTGCTTACATGGGCTAAAAAAAATAAATATATATATATATATCATTTATAAAAAAATTTATATATATATAGGCTGAAGCATACAGGGACACTCAGAAGGCTACTTCTAGACCTGCCCCACTAAACTGTTAGAAGAACACTTGGCCTCAGGCCCCCCTCTGACACTTTCTCCGAGCAGCAGGCTCACAGTGCGGCCTTCCACCCTGCTGATGGAGCGTGGCTGTAGGAAGGCCTGCTCTGGGTACCACTGCACATACCATCGGTAGTTTGGCATTTTTTGTACTTAAGTCTCTGTGAAGCCAGAGGAGCACCAGGGACCAGTAGGAAGCTGCGTCAGGTGACGTGGCTGCCCTGAATCACCAAAATCCACTCGCTGCTGACAAAGCTCTCAAACCCACTGCCGGCAGGGTTACGGCACGTTGAACGCTGGCCTTCAAGCAGAAGCCCATCCTGTTTGCAGGCTCTCGTGGCTGGTTACCTGTCACCAGGAGGAGAGGAGCATTTGCTGGTTTTCCTCTGGCAGATCAGGCAGGGAGCGCTGGCAACGTTTGAGGCAGATGCCGTTTGTGGACGTTGAGCCGAGCCCGTCCTTTACCTTGACATGACAGGCCGTTTGGGAGCTGGAGCCTCCCTGTCTGCTCCCCCCTTCCCTTCTCTGCGGGCACTGCTGCGCAAGGCTGCTGCCATGGTTTTAAACAAGCTGGAGCTCTGCTCTTCCCCCTTTTGGTGGCTCTCTGCTGGGTCTGGACAGTGTCCTGTCCACTGAAGGTGCAGGGAATCACCAGATAGACTTCCAGGTACAGGTGATGCCCACCACCACCACCACCGCATGGGTATTTGCAAAGCACTTGCGATGCAAGCCCTGCGCGCCCAGCTCCAGGGCCACAGCAGGAGCTCCTCCTGCTCACATCAATGAGACAGATTCAGTGGAGGAGGAGGACTGCTGCAGAGCCAGCAGCAGCCTTGCCCTTGAAAGCTGTTACCTGCTCTTTCACAGGCAGCCACCAAAGGTTTGGGTTTTGCCCATCAGTAGGGCAGAGTTGGCACACCACAGCCATCTGCTGCTCTTCCTCCTCCTTGCGGAGGGAGATGATTTCTACACAGACCAGAGATGTGCAACAGTCAAGAGTTTTCCCAGTGGAATGACTTTGCCCTGGAAAAATGGAGATTTAACAGACCCAGAACGTTGCTCAGGCTCAGGAGGTTTGTTTCCCAAAAGCAGGCAAGCTCTGCCTGCCTGTTCCCTACCTGCCAGCTGCATGCAGAGCCCAGTCCTGGCAGGCTGCCTGCTCATAGCCCAGCTCTTGGGAGAGGCAAGGCTCTCTGAAAATGGATTTTTAACATCTACAGGAGGGACATTTCTCTCTTCAGGAAAGCACTTTTGCATGCACAAGTTGTCCTCATGGAGACCCCTCACTAGGCTTGATGGCCTGCCTAAGGATTTTCCTGAACAAGTACCCAGTGGAAGGACCAAGCTATTTTCTCCTGGGGAGACACAAACCAGCAGTCCCAACAGAAAGAGTGTGGCCTCATCATCGCTGAAGAGCTGTCACCCCTTACAGCTGCTCCCAAGCGCTAACCTCCTTTCTCATTCAGAACAAAACCTTTGCTCTTTCTCCATGTTTCCCCTAATGTTCCTACAATACAATTTCATCCAAAAGTCATTTCAAACCCAAAAACGGCTCATCTCCCGGCATCGCTTGCTTGTTTGCTGACATTATCCAGGAACGAGAGCGGGCAGGAGATGTGGTTTTCCCCCCCTGCAGTCACGACACGTCTCCAATCATTCACCTCTTCTGCCTGACAGGACACAGAAGCAGGAGCGCAGGGGTGTTCACGATGTACCCCAGAGCCCCGAAGCAATGGCAAAGCATCACGGCCCCAGCCCCTCCCAGTGCCCACGCTCACAGGTTTGCTCTCCAGGCACTCAAAAAAGCCCAAATACTTCAAGCCCAGCTCTCCGTTGAGCAGACAGCACTTTCAAGGGGATGGAGGAATTCCCTTGTGGGACCCTCAAGGGTACAGAGAGACGTCTCTGTATTTTGGACAACACAGCAAGTTCTCCTTCCTATTTGCTCAGCAGAAGAGACAGTGGAGACAAATGCTACAAACAGTCAGCACGCTCAGGATGCTGGTACCCATGCCGGCACGCCGACGCTCTGTCTAGAATAGCTGACAGAGTCAGCATGGAGAATAAACCCATGTGCAAAAGCGGGGCCTGCCCTTTCCCTTCTCTTTTGGCAGATAAACCAGGAAAAGGTTTATCAGCTCTTGTGTTTTCTTTTAAGGCCACATACCTCCGTGTGCCCTGTACCATCTCATCAGTTGATGCGCAGTTTTGCAGAATTCTGCATGCAAATTAAAAGATTTGCTGCTATGGCTTCTTACTAACATGGTTACAAATGCAACCAGGGATTTTCTACACCTAGCTGGAGTCACAGAAGAGAGGATGAGGTGGGACCCATTCATCCTCTTGCCTGAAGGCAAGGGTAACTATATCCTAATATTCGCAAAGAATTAATTTGCTCTTAAAATCTGCCACAAGCTTTATTCCAATGCCTCACTGTCCTTTCGTTTACAAACCTTTTCCTTGTGCCTAACAAACTGCCTCAAGCAAGATCCCAACCCATCCCATTCTTGTCCTACCCACAGTAAAAATTCATAGAAAACAGCAGTGTTTCATTTTGGAACTATTCTGAAAAGGCACATAACCCCTATTAAACTCCAGAGAACTGAAGCAATGTCAGAAAGCGACCTGAATAGCACAACAAATTATACTCTTAATTTCAAAGCTGTCTAGGGTGCTTCACACCACAGGCACACAGAAAGAATACAGACCTAAATTTGAAGAATTACAGTCTTGTTTACTTGTGTGATACAGTTCAACATCTCCAGCTGGGGAACCTACTGCCAAGAACAACCCATACAGCTCAAGCCAAAGGAAAGGTGACAGGAGACGATGGCTGAGTCCTGCCAAAGCCCCCAGGAGGATGTCCTCCACTTTCCTTTGTGGCTGGGAGCAAGCACAGCTCTGCAGATGCAGATAACAACTCAGATATCTGCTTCAGCATCTGCATCCCTTAGATCGTATTTCTCTTGCTGCTTGCTGATGCTGGACCAAAACCGAACTGCAGGAACACACCGCTTTCCAAGCCAGCCCTGCTTCTGCTGGGCAGAGGTTGAACATGGTATCAAGGTACCAGGCTTAAAAACAGACCTTGTGAGAAGCTGGAGGCGATACTGAAAAATTACTGTTCCCAAAACTATTATTAATGCTCAAACAGCAGATTTTTCAGGCTGTGCGCTCCTGGGTGGGAGGCAGACCAGTGAAACAGGAGGAAATGGGATTACCTGAATTCAGCAGGCATTACCTGCCTGTCCCCAAAGCTGTTCCTTACGGCCATGGGAAAGCCTTAGGAAAATTAGCAACATATTCACAGCCTCTTTGGCACTGGTCAGGAGCCTCCCTTGGGATCACTGAACATTCGTTATTTGGCACAGGAAAGCAGCATTATTTTTTTATCATCACAAACAGGGTTTAAGCCTTCACTTTAAATCCTCATTTACCTGTGGAAGAGGCCCATCCACCACGCAGCAAGAGGAGCCTTGCTCTGGATCCAGGACAGGCTGTCCCAGGAGCTTCCCTGCCTGGAAGACAGTGTGATCTCCAGGCTGCTTGCACTCAGGGAGACATCATCTGGACTGAAAACCCTCCACTAAAAAAAAAAAAAAAAANACACCCACCCCAAAAAAAAAAAAAAAAAAAAAAAAAAAAAAAACAGGAGAGGCTGTGACTGTGGAGAGCATTGTTTCTGCTGGATTGGGCTTGTTTGTTTGTTTCCGCTGCTCCTAGAACAAATATTAATAGCTGTACATACTCATCTTCACAAGCGCAATCCCCCAAAGCAGCGTTGAGACCTCGTGTGAACCCGAGCAGTGACTCGCATCTCGACGTTGGAGCAGACAGTCAGTGTTTAACCTACCATGGCTCCAGATAAGGGTTTTAGCAATGTGCCTTGCAACGATGTGCCTCTCAGTGCTTTCCCTCATCCTGCTTACATACTACTTCCCTCCACTTCCCAAAATCTGGGAACGTCTTTAGAAGTTACTAGGGCTCCTATTGCCCAGTGAACCCCAAGCCTCAGTACACCACCTGATGAGAAAGCCTGGCTGTTTGTGGCATGGACCGCAGTGGGGACCAAAGGTCCCCGACTAACAGCCGCTCTTGAGCAGCAAGGAAAAGATGCGACGGGATGAATGAGTCCCACCTGCTCCCTGCTGCTTTCTAAAAACGGCTGTCCTACACATGTGAAAAAAAGCTTGCTCTTTCTTTTTCAAATCACTGCTGCGCTTGAGGAGATGAGAATCATTTCCATCAGTGCACGAAGTTTTCCTTAAGCTCTTTTGTTGGGAAGGGTGACTCACTGAAATATCAATCTGAAATGTTTTCTCGAGGTATTTTTAGACAACAGTGGTGGTGGTCCAGTGAGTCATGGCTCCAGTGCTGCCCATTAACTGAAAGCAAAAAGCAATGGGATCCGATTTAATGGATTGCTTTCCAGGGCTGCTTCCATAGAGCTCTGCTTCCCCAGCAGCGCAAGCTCTCGCGGCCACGTTTGTTTCTATTGCACTATGTTTAAATGATGTTTTTTTCCCCTCCTCACACACAAAGGAATCGATGCAGGCATCCAAAAGCCTTTCACCTCCAAAATTACTGTAATCCATACTTGATTTGACTGCGTGTACTGGCGATTATTCAGAGCGCAGGAAAATACAGGACAAAAGCAATGCCAAGAAGTGTTAAGAATGAGGTATCGAGAAGCGGGGAAGTGCAGGTTTGCAGCCTTGTGCCATCTCTGTGGGATGTGCTCGCTCTGGGGTGCCTGTTCCCCCCTGCAAGCACTCCCTTTCCCCCGGCTGGCACTTATCGGGGTGCCTAAGCACCAGCGCTGTCCTGCCTGTGGCTGAGTGCTCAGAGCCTTGCTCCAGCCGAGAGGGAGGGTTAGCCACAGCAGGTAGTCTTGAGTTTGGGGAGGGGGCAAGCTGGGTCTCTCCCGAGCCTGGAGAGGTTAAATTCTTCCGGCGTCAGGAGCGTCGGTTTCTTTTGCTAATGAGGGAGAAAGGCAGGGTACGCATTGGAGAGCTGCTGCTATTTACCTACAATAAACTTCACACTTCAAAGGACTGGAGGAACTTGTGGGGAGAAGCAGCAAGAAGACAGACTGCCTTGCTATCTCCTGGCACAGTATAAATATAGTCTTTAATACAGCAAGTGATCCAACCAGAGATTTTTGTTTGTTCACTTCAGAAGTGCCGACTGAGAGATTCGTTCAGGTCTGGAAACCAAACAAAGGAATATCAATGGGAGCACTGCATCTGAAAACTGCCATAGCTGCTCTTTGGAGCTCCCCGTTGTAATTACTGCACGATTTCATCACAAGGCAAACTCTTCTCTCTCCACTCCCTTGCCCCAAGGTCAGGCTAGGGCAAGCCATCAAGTTCAGCAAGGTTGCGTGTTTTGTTTTGTTTTTTTTTTTTTAATGTTTATACAGCGCATGATGCACAGCCCATCCAGTAGTGAAATGCAAGAGCCTCATCAAAGGCACAGGTCCATTTTATAACACAAATGTGCTGATGAGCTCTCATGCAAGAACCAGCCTAAAAAGCGAAGAGAAAGAAAAGACTTTGCTACTTTTTCTACCCAAGGATCTGCCTGAAAGGGTGGGCAGGATTGGGTTCCTTCCTCCTCAGATGGGAAGCTGCCAGGTCCTAGGCTCAGGAATACTCTACAAACCAAACAGTTTTTTTTGTCCCTACATTTGCAGCCCAGGGCCAGTAAAGGCAATGTCAGGACCAAGGCAGCCATGGTAGCCAGAGCACATACTGCGGATGATCTCCACACTGTGATGGAGCTCCTCCGTGCCCCAGAGCTGCTCCGGAGTTGCGCACCTACCTAAGGTCCCAGCCACACCATTATTTACAAACACAGTCAGAAGAGGAGAAACCGAGAGCAAACTGCACAGGATTATCAAGTTGTTTCCAGCTCAAACTCTTATTCCCTAGGGATCATTCACGATTCCCTGCCTTCAACCCTTAATTTGAGTCAGTCACGCAATGCACAGGAGAGACCTGAACAAGTCTGGCCCTGGAGGGAGGGATAAAAAAACCAAAGCTCCAGCTAAGATTTATTTCTGTTTGCTCACATAAGCCACCCTGCCAGGAGAAAGGGAGAAGTGCTGAGGCTTGCAAGGAGGGGAGAACAGAGGAGGCACAAACCCCGAGACACTCCCCATCCCCAAAGCCACATGTGGTTTTGCTCCACTTCACTTCAAAGATGAGAGTTAAAGTCCTGTGGGCTGGCACAAGCCATGGGGCATTACAAGTCACCTGGGAGGAGAGGAGCTAAAAGCAGTCTGCAAGGCAGGACATCCCCTGCAGCTTCTCTGCCCTCTCCTTCCTTGCTGCCCCTAGCACAGAGCTGCCGGCCCTGCAGCAAGTCCCTAAATTTGGGTGCCCTTTGGGTGATGCTGAATGAGGACAGCGAACAGCAGGCACACCCTGTCCTTCCCAGGCTTGCCCTTGCACGAGAGGAAGCATCCCCACCAGCCCAGAGCAGCTCCTGTGTTGCCCGTTGCCTCTGTTTGCTAGGAAGGCGTCCGGGGGGAAGGCAGGGGAAGTTTAACGGAGTCTGCGGTTAAAGAGTACCCCCACAGGTTGGGTGCCGGCAGGTCCAGAGTGACCCCTCAGATCGGGAGGTGGCTGCTTCCCAAAAGCATCTGGCACGGGTGAGCTGATGGGAACATCCCCAGAGGGCTGTGAAGAGCTGGGGTAAAAGCTCTTCTGACATTTTCTGGCATTAATTCCTCTGTAAGCAGACAGGCGAGAGCTGCAGGAGAGTTGAATGAAATCTCCCCTGTGTTACAGGAACCAGATAATCTTTGAGATCTGGCAGAGACACCCCTGCTAAAACGAGGCATATCAGCAAGTTGCTTTGAATTGCTCCTTCTCTGCATCTCGAGACCAAGAAGATAACGCATGCAGGGGGCAGGAGGGTTACTGGCATGAACGCCTGTGCAGGCAGGGCAAATTGGTCCTGCATCAGATTTAGCCTGAGAGCAAACTGCCTCAATAATCCACATCAATACAAGAAAACTAGAGATTATGCCCTGGGTCTTCGCTGATACCAGCAAAAAGCAGAAAAATAAAGAAAAATGTTCCCTGGTAAATTTTAAATATTTCCTGGTAAATCTCTACCCAGCACTACTTCTTTGCATACAGAAAGTGTTTATCACGCTATCAGAAGTCTCCTACTTCCCAGCTACATCTATGCAAGACTGCTTAGAAAGATGCTGTTAGCCAAAGCTGCTTTTAAAGCCGATTTGACCAACCAAAAAAGTTTCAGTGACACCATTGATTTCATACAGTTGTACAATAAGATAACAAAGGGGGGGGGGGGGGGAACCCAAACACGACCAAAAAAAGCCCTGAGTAACGTTTGGAAAGTTAAGCCATATTGTCACAACATCTTCAAACAATTATAATTGTTTGTTTTACTGAAAGAACATGCGAGTTACGTATTTTCATTTCATACATTTTTAAACACAGTGGTTCAAAATGCTCTGCTTTATGGCAGATAGCACTTTTCACTTGGTGAAAAATAAATTGGGTCCTTTATTTACATAGTGTTCCATCCAGTTCAGCCTGTACCAGTTCAGGGTTTTTCTATGCTCCTGGCTGAACCCCACCACCCATAGCACGCACCCCAGGGATGACAGACCCCAGCTTCCCACATAGCAGCGTTACAGCCCCTCAGCCCTAGCCCGTAAGCACCCTCACAAGCACCACAGCTAGCATCCACCAGAGCATCCCACAGCTCCTGGGGTCACAAGCGCACCAACTCAGAGCAACGCTTAATAACAGCAGAGGCAAAAAGCACAGGCTGTGGACAGACAACAGCTGGCTGGGAAGCTGAATGTTACAGAAGCAGTCTGTCCTGCTGGCCACCGAAAGAAAAAGTTGGACCTCATTTTCCTACATTAAATTATTAAAAAAAGCCACCGCGCAAGCAGTTTTTAAGAGATGAGGAAGATTATTTGGAAAATAATCCTGGCAGGATGCATAGCCACACCTGTTAAAATGGTACCTTAGAAAAATGCATTGTAGAACGATACCCATTCAAACATACGTTTCTACAAATCAGCAGCAAAACCCTTGGAATGGCAACATTTTGGTCTGGGCTAACGCTACATCAGCACTTTTGAAGAGCTCTGCCCCGATTCCTTCCCCTGCTGGATTTTCAAAAGGCACCGGCTGGTGTCCTCAGCTTCTCCTGGTGTCTGTTTCAGGAAAATCAAACACCAGACCACCCAGCTCCCCTCCTTCCCCAAAGTTTCACCCCAAATTCTTCCATCGGTAGAAAGTATTCAAGGGAGCCACACTGCCCAAACATACATTAGAGCCTCTGTATGGCCTCTGAGGTGCACCTTCATGCCCCCCCAATGCACTGTTATTCAGGCAAGCACTTTATTCTGGGGCATTTAGGGGTCTGGAAGGGGCACAAGCATTTCAAGAAGGGATTTACTGCCCATCCAGCTTCCCAGCTACCACTGTCCTGCATGTGGCCACAGTTCCCTCCGTCTTCTGCTCGTCACTAAGCTCAGGGATGAGCTGAGCCACAAGCAGCCAAGCAGGCTGTGCTTCCACCCTGCAAAATACGGCGTCGGGTCTGAAACCACTGCCAGGCTTCCTGATGAGAAGTGCAGCAGGAAAATTATATTAATTCTTTGTTAGTTAAGGACACTCTTATCTTTAGTGGTGAAGCTTTTCAGTTAAAGTGTACAAAAACCTACAGCGCCCACACAGACAACAGATTAAAAACCTGTTTCACCAGCTCAGAACAAGAGAGGAAAAATACAAGGATAGAAGCAGAACAGCTGTTTGGAAGGAAAAAAAAAAAAAAAAAGGAAAAAAAAAGGAACAATGATAAAAAACCCACTACATCAAGACATTTTTTTCATACATTTCAGAGACTGAATATTTTGGCCTCCCTATCCCACCTTGCTGCTGGCACGGGAGGCCAGGTCCCCCAGCAGCCTAGGTGAATGCCCGAACACAGGGGGAATGTTCTCAGCCATGGTATGGGAAACGAGGAAAGGACCAGGAGTGTACTCAGCTCATCCTCAGTTAAGAAAGTGATGGCAACTGACTCATTTCATTTCCAGGGAAGAGGCAAATATGGCATTTATGGGATGTCCCCAGCACTTCCCACAGACCATGAGGGCAACGCCAGGCAGTACCCAAGAGGCGGCCAGAGATGGCACACTAAATACTCCTGTGCAGCCCCACATAGGTAAAAAACTTGTGGCTTATCATTAAATTCATCTCACTTGTCCCTGTTTTGAGCAGATGTTGGGTCAGAGTCCTCCAGAAGGCCCTTTATGCCTGTTATTCTGTGAGTTCGCTATCAACTGTCACAGATACCCAGATTCCTGCCTCTGCAAACACCTTGTGCTTTGACCCAAGTTGACTTTATTTCAGCCAGAAGCATTAGAAATGACTGGGGGAAAAGGCACAGGAAAGGATGCGAAGAATGCAGATGGAATAATTCAGGCATAGTCTCTACCCTGTTGGACCAGACCATGTCCACCTGCCCACTGCTACGCTTCAAAGGAAAGAGCGTTTTATTACAGAGCAGAAAACTCCAAAACATGCAGCGGCACCACTTGTCCGGGGTTTCTAAGTTAGGCCCGCCACCTGAAGTAAACAGTGCACCCCTTAGCCCCAGTGGCCGTGCACTGCACAGGCGCTGTCTCTCAAGCATCTCAAGATGAAAGGAGCAGAGATTATGGGAATGAACATTAAAAGCTTCCCCCAGTCCTAAGCTGGGACACAGCAAGAGCCAGCAGTAGGGAAAAAAGTTTTTTCTAACAAGTGACTCCAAAGGGCACTGGAGAGGAGTGGGCTCTGTGCTGCTGCATGCCCACGGCTGCCTGCTCCCAGCCCGGTCAGCCTCTCACCGCAGGGCTGGGGCAGATCACCTTTGCTACCAGGAGTTTAAACGCTGCCTTTGGTTATAAAGGTTTGCCTGGTACTACCGATTCTGTGCTTTGCAATGAGAACCCACTTCACAGCGGCAGCAGCACAGCCTCCACCTCCCTTAGCAGCTGGTTTTGGGGAACCCAGCTCCCACGGGCCAGAGAAAGCAAACCAGGGAGACACCAGCCTGCCGGTACCTGGCTGAGAAGGTGTTTGCAGGCAACCCTGCCAAGTCCTGGTAGAGTGCCACAGCCTCCACAGAGGACCCCGAGCCTGCTGCTCATTTCACAGTGCCACCCCCTCTGATTTGCCATGCCCCTCCACAAGCTCAGTGAAAGGTGGACAACCCCGTGCACTCTGCCTGGCATGCATGGCCTCCGGGCACCTTGAGGGGAGTCTGAGAGAAGAAATGCAGAGAGATAATCAAATCCTCACTAGTGACATTTATCTCCAAGAGCGAGCTGGGCAAAAATACATAAAAGCAAGCAGAGTGGTGTAGCCAAGAGATGTGCGGTGACAGCTACCGACACAGGTGTGCTGCTCAGAGCATGGCCTCGGCTTTACTGCACGAGCCTAATCCTGACAACCCCCTCTTTGCACCATGCTCTCACTGGCTCCTGCATCTCCAGCCGCAGCCTGAGTCAGAGCAGAAAGCTGGAAGCAAAGGCAAACAACCCTGCACTGGGGCCAGGCAGCAGGTAGCTCCACGGGACAGCTGCTGCAGCCCAGCTCCAGAACTTATCTCTCCAAAACCCAAGGATGTCCCTAATGTATACTTTCAGCATCCCATTTCAGCCTTCACATTACTTAATGCTTTCTACAATACTAAAGAGGGCATCACCTGGATTGGTCAATGGAGAAGCCACAGCAGGCAATGCAGACGTGT
>VZTL01036958.1:0-10396 GCA_013400535.1 Scopus umbretta
TGCTTGGTTGCTGACTGGGGTGACGACAGGGTGATTTAGAGCTACTAGTTGCTCCACGGTGTTATATTAAAACTGACAAATTTCCTCTAAAGCAGTGGACCTGAGGCATACAGTGTTGCAGTACAACACCCCTGTAGTACTTCTCCAGGAAACTGCTCGCTGGATGCTTTTGATTTCAGAATCTACTTCATTTAGGTCCAAATGCATAGAAGTTTTGAAGCAGCTCCTCCCTAAGAGTTTTCACGCTTCACATAAATAGCACATCAATTTAACAAAAAATGTCCAAATGCAAGTACTTGTATTCAGGGGCCATTGAAGGTGACGAAGAAAGGCAGCATTCACAAAGCACAAGTTTAGTCCAGTGAAGCTTATCTTCTGTGTGCCCTGTGCAGCCCATGGAGAAAGGCCAGGTCCATCCAGAGGATGTTTCAGAGCAGCTAGCTGGTGTCTGAAATCACATGAGAAAAAACCCCACACATTTCTCTGCATAAACTGCAGGATGTCCCTCCTCCCAGCTTTTCAGATCTGTGTGTCTGAAATGAGGCCAACATAAACCCTACGTTTTGCAACGTGCAGCACCTGTGCTCCCACAGCCTGTTGCCTTCCATGTTACTTCCACCACCCGCTCAGCGTGGAAAGGCTGGCCACCCTCAGCTGGGGGCAGAAGAGGAATGGACAAGCTTCACTGGGTACGTGGGTGACACAGCTTTTTGCTTTTCAGGGCACGAGGCATTCTAAAACCACACAGGTGGGTGCACTGTTAAGCAGCTTCCCTGCGGAGGCCGGCATGCAGGAGCAGCGGCATGCCTCCCGAGGACGGCGAGCGGAGCTCTGCGTTAGGGCAGTCCGGTTAATGGACTGAAAACATTATTAACTAAGCCAATACCAGCCTAATGGGAAACCTGTCTCCACGTATGTTGTGTAATTTTTATATTGAACCAAACAGGAATTGTTTAATCAACAAAGCCAGCAGGAAACCTTCAAACGGCAGGAGAGTGAAGAGACATGCACTTGTTTGCTGATAAATTTTGTGCATGCTCAAGCCTCTCGTGTTTCCTGTTCTGAACAGGGCTTTCTCTGCTTCGTGTCTGATGGTATCTTCGCTTTCTCTAGGAGGAATTTCTGTGGCCAGCCAGGGGCTCACAGTACGTGTCTACATCCACCACTTTCATCTTCGTGCTTCCCTTGTGACCAGCTGCATTTACAGGAGCTGTTGCTCGGTCAACTTGGATCTCACTAATTATGGCCACAACATCCTTTGGAAACATA
Organism: Scopus umbretta; assembly: GCA_013400535.1. NCBI lineage: Eukaryota > Metazoa > Chordata > Aves > Pelecaniformes > Scopidae > Scopus > Scopus umbretta. Next base: position 1,270 of record VZTL01036958.1, read on the forward strand.
TTTTCTGTTCAGAGGGACTGAAGAGTTTTTTCTGCATTGGAGTAGTTTCCCGAACCAGCTGTGACTGTTTTATAGGAAAGATTAAATCTGAAGGCACGAGACATGCTTGCGCTCTCCCGTGAGAACTCTTGCACAAGAAGAAAACTGTATTTTTAAATTCCGATGTATGTTTATTGATCCATTTCTATGCTTAAATAAAGTATGGTCAATATGCTTGAATTTTAAAATACTTCCTTCAAATACCTGGGTTTGTTCCATTCTGGCCCTTTACTCGGCAACGGTCCTTTTTTGTTATACGCACTGGATATGTGAAGGGCCACGAAACCGCAATCCATGGTCTGGCTTGTTTATCTTCTTATCTCTGCTCTCTAGATAACTCCAGGGTAATCTGTAAACTCTTCAGAGCCAAGACATGGTCTGGTACCAAATTCCGCGAGCTCTGAGACACCTTGGAGTCAAGAGACAAAACATTTATCATGCCTCAAATTATAAAAACCTTACGTATTCTCCGCTGAAAGCCTGAAATTGGGAATTAACGTATTGTTCACCCTTTTAATAACACCTGGTTCAACAGACAAGCCAACGCACCCTGACGATGCCCGAGTTCAGATCAGGCACGACCAGTGGCAACCTGTCTGGGCCCTGAGAGACAATACACTGGATGAGATAGAGTAAATCAGAGATTTGCTTTTGACGCAGCCATGTAACATCGTGATACAGCTTTTCTTTTTCAGTTCTGATATGCAGAATACGTGCTTCTCATTGTGGCATATTCATATGGTGGGTTAAAACCTACCAACTTGGTTTGATTCCAGAGGGAGTTTTGCTTTTAGAAAGAGACTTGCATAAATTGAGACACCAAAATGAATTTCTAGAAGCAACCGATGAGTTTCTCTTAGTTCTACTATATCACACTGCATTTTTGTCTTTTTTAGAAGTGAAGAAAAAATGTTCTTAAACAATTATCTTAAACTAAACAAACTGAAAGAAAACTATTTTTATGGGGATATAACTAAAATTCTGTAAATGAGTTATATGCTGTAAATGACTTGCACGCACCCTTGTGTACCCTTTTGAAATATGTTAAATAGATTTTTGAGACTTCTGCAATGTGCAGTGTATTCATCTTTACTCCACATAACATTCAGACACAATGTTGAAGATTTTTTAAAAAATTCTTTTTATTTAATTTTTCTATATATTTCTGTTGAGGAAGAGCTCCTAACAAAAAAAGTCATAATTGTAAGTTTAACTGATAGATCGGCAGCTGGCATAAACTTTTAATGAAATTGTGTTGAGTAATGCTGACAGACAGGTTGCAAATACCATACAGCTACTAAAAATGAACGAAAACATCTAATGCTAAAACTACGATGGATTCCTTAAAAGACAAAGTCAATCCAAGCACTTATATAAACAGCTCTTTCAACCTAAGATTATGAGAAATGAGAACATGAGAAATTATTTTAAGACAGTTTTGTAAAGCCTTTTTGTTAAGACAAGTGAAAATCGACTATAAAATTAAACAGAGTCTGATTCTTCAAGCCTGATGGACAAGTCTTCTCTGGTCTTCAAAGGAGTTCCTTCCTGGCTGTAATTTCAAGATAACTTCTGAAAATGTTTCATAACTGTATTTTAACTCCTAATCAGTAATTGCATTTCTTTTTTTACTACAAAGTTCATTTAAAAATAAGCATATCTGTTCTCTTTTTCCTCTGAACTTGACACCAAAGCTTTTGCTAAAAAATAAAACTTGAAATCCTATTCTTAGTAACTTGCTGCCAAAAGCAGATACTGCTGATTGCACAAACCCAGATACAAATGAGCAATGAGGAAATAAACTTCTAGATACACTAAAGCTAAATAAATTGATTTTTCCAAAAGAAAACCAAACAGCTTGTAGGAAGTAAGTCACTGGTAAACAAAAGAAACCACAAAAGCAATAAAGAATGTCATAAACCTATTAACATCACGCAGAATAAAATGTTGAAGTATAATCTCCATTCCAAATTAAAAATGATTCGCCAAGATACTAACAGCAACAAGTAAAAGGCAGCCTTGCATTGAAGGCAGAGCTGGTACAATGCACGCTTTGGGTGCACACCCCCCCCTTCCTGATAGACGTGTCTTGCTCGATTGCATCCTTTACTATTTGGTGACGTGAAGCTGGCGGCGGTACTTTGATGCCAGTCCCACTGTCCCACCTTTGCTCCCATTAGCTGTTCTTTCTCGTAGCTCCCATCACCAGAAGCAGCAACCAAAACGTCCAAACACACAAAGTAAACCAGGCATCTAATCTCCTGTTGCCCCCAGAGCAGTGCAGGAGTTCAGTTTGAGGCGGGGAGGCTGGGGCGGTTACTACATTTTGTTTCTTTCTGATGGTTTCCTGGGGAAGTAAAGGGATCTTTGGCACCTGATCTTCTAGACAGGTCTCAGGACGCCCACATAGGCATTAACATAGTGACTCTGGGTGCATGCCCACAGATGACAAGACTACAAGCATTTTCTCTTCAACACAATTTAAATTAAAGCTCCAAGCGAAGGCCGAGGAGGGAAGAGCGGCACGCTGCTGCTTTGCTAGCTTCTCACTGTTTCCCTACATGTGACCACTGCACCGAGGCTCAGGTAGGAGGACTCCTCCTCAGCACAAGCTTGCCTGACAGCTACTGACATACCAAATATGCTCTCTGTAACCTCCATACTCCTCAGGTGGCATCTTTATGGCTTCCTAATGCAGTGTCTCCTGTCCCTCATCTGAGTGAGGGCTGCTCTAGTATCTATTATGGAAGGTTCTCCTCTTCTCAAGGCTCCTCCCATCAAACCCCAAAGAAATGACAACAAAACATCTCCTGTTGAGCTTATATACAACTTTAGAATGACATAGCTAGTGTCATGCTTAAAAGGGACGGGTACTTCCTCACTGAGTGGTGAGATTTCTTGGTTGTTTTTCTTGAGACATTTCCCCAGTCCATCTTTTGAGACTGCAACCAAAAACCTGTCTTGAAAGGTTAAGCTTTCACCCCAGCCAAGACAAGTCAGACAACGGGGAGGGGGCAACAGGAAGAACCTTGAGAGCTTTACAGGTGAGTCTATCTCCTACATATAGTGGCCAACCAGGAAGACTGATCTGGGTCTGGGACTATCGGCTCCTAAGGCTGTAAGAAAGAAAAAACATGTAACATGCACGCCTGCGTATACACAGATGCGCACTATTTCATAGCTAAAAAGTGTTCACCTATAATCGCTAAATGTTAATTTTGATGTGTTCCTTGTTTTACTGTTTAAGATCTTGTGTCTAACTTTGCATTTTGGAATAATAAACATTTTTTTTACTTTTTCATGGACTGATTTTTCCCCCAACACTTGCTTATCATAACCTTGAATTCCTGAGATACTGCAGCATTCCTTGTCACAACCTTTTCTAAGATAAAGCAAATATTTGTTACTCATTCACCTTCTGCAATAGAATTAAAGCAACATAGGTATAACTCAAATTGTAGCTACTGCTGTTTATGATAGAATGAGGATTTTTGCTTCTCATTTATACTATTTGTTGAAGAGGTCTGAGAGACTCAATGCACATTCATAGATCAATGTACAACTTTTAAAGCCTGTATCAACAACGTCTTGTATTTCCAGTTTAATATTATCACCATGAAAGCAGACAAACCAGACATCCACACAGGATCTGGTAGAACCATCGACTAGGAACTGGCACACAAGCAGTTCACAGTAATGAGGGCACGAACCATGTGAATTTTCCTTTTTGATTTAGGATAACTTGATTTGCATGGATTGTGCAAGTGGTTTCGCGTTTTGGACCTCTATCCTTGCCACGGAAAGAGAACTGCTGTGTTAGTGGCTGACTGAGATGTTGTCCGCTCTTCCAACAGGAGATGATATTGCTGTGCCGTTCCTGCCAGTGGCCACTATTAAATCCTGCATATCCTGTATGCTACAGCGCAGGGTCAGACTCCACAGAGGAGTAAACAACACTATTCCCTAGAACAAGAGTACTTCCATATGGAGGTCAAAAGTGATAACAGTTCTGTAAACCAAAGTGATTGCACTAGAACGATATAAAATTATTGCATTAGAAACTGGGTTAAAGTTTAACTGTAGTTAAAAAAAAAAGTATTTTTGATTCAGCTATTATGTAAACAGGACAGACAAACCCCCCTAAATAATAACACTTATAGCAAAAGAACAATGAACTGCTTTAAAAAGGACTTTTCCCAGTTTGCTTCCACACTTCTTTGGCTCCTTTAATGCTTTCTCTTTTCACACACTTCCAGTAACCTTGAATGCCTTGCTGTTGTGGTACCTGTTGATAAAGTTAAAGCATCTTTAGTATTTACACAAAAAAGACTTATTCACCGACTGTGTAAATGTAACATGTAATGCAGTGCTACTGCTCCCACCGTTCACGTGCATAATAACAAGTTCTTGGTGGCAGCACTCCTTGCAGATTCATAAGCAGTAAGGAATCTTCAGTTTAAAATATAACTTCTTTCTATTCACTATCTCTACTTGTGTTTCTACAAGCGTTAACAAGACAGTTGTAGCAATCATCTGTGGTATTTAAAAACAATGATGTCAGCTTGTTACCCTCAAACCTCGATGAATGCGGTTCCTCAGGACTCCAAGAAACTCGCCATGGCTCAGGCAGTCATCTCCATCTAGATCAAAAATCTTGAAGATGGTATCCAAAACATTATCTGAGAGCTCCTGTCCTGTTGCCACCTTCACTGCTCTCTTGAACTCAGCTAGTCAAGACATAAGATTACATCGTAAGTGACTGTGAACTTGTAAAGAAGTTGGACAGCACATAAATAGCAGGATTCTGTACAACTTACAATGTCTTATGGGTATCCTAACTGGAGAATGTGGGATGTGTGAACTAGCAAACTACCAGGAGGCCTCAGTTCATGCGTTCTTGAGCTTGCTTCATCTCTCATAACACAATCTTTATTAACTGTATGATAAACTTTTGACATGCACTACTTCTCAAGCAATAGTAGGAATGGTAATTTTTGCTAGAAACAGCTGCACGCCGAAAACTTACGTACTTTGGGCTGATACCTAGGATGGTAAGTGTTGGCCTCACTCCGGTCTCGTAAAAAATACTACCTTTTTATCTCAAACCAGTTTCATGCCAATTCATTCTACAAGAAAACTCCTCCTCGGAGAACAGACACAGACCAGCACATACTCAATGCACTGTTTACAGCACGTGGCTTTATATACCCATAGTTCTGTTTTTTAAAGAAGTAGGCTACCTTCTCTTAAATTACGATGGAAGAGTTTAGGAGGATTTATGGCAGAAAAAGGTGTCCTACCTCTCTGGAGATCTAGTTTCCTCTTCAGCTTTTTGGCCTTCTCTCTTTACAGTACCTTGTGCATTACAGTAATACCTACTGTCCCCACTTTTGGTCTTGTGGTGTAAAGAATTTGGAGTTTTGACTCAAGGAAGATGAGGAAATGTGTGGGGTTGCCGTAAAACAGCACATAAAAGAGTGCAACGATTATTCTTTATTACATCAAACAATCACAACACATGAAGCTGTGCATTTTTGAAGGCATCACGGAAGTGTGAATTTCAAGGAGGGACTGGAGGTTATTAAAATATAGCAATATTGTAGATTATTGCAGCAAGTTGTCTAGCTAAGTCATAAATATAGTAATAATGTGGTTCTAGTACTATAAATACGATTAGTTCTGAAACTTACTAGTGGAAAGAGCACTCCTGACTTAGCTCTCATCTTTGCCTCTTTGAACAATTCCTGCATAAATGCAGTTGATTAATCTACAGTTCGTTTAAATACAGTTAAGTTGAAAATCCTTCTGTAACAGGATATACCACAATTTGAAAAGGACATGAAATATGGAATTCTGATAGCAGTCTTAATTTTGCCTTTAAAAAGCTGTTAACTGTTTCAGCTCTTGAAGCTAAATATAAATCCAGAGATGGCACTGCACTTTTTTGAACAGAACACGAAGAAAAGGAAAAAGATCTTCTAAAATGGTGGAGCATAATAATCTTCAAACCAAGAAGGGCCACCTTGTCAGAGAGAAAAGATGAGCTGCTAGTTTAGAAGAAAAAAAAGTCTAGAACAAAAGGAAGGCTAAAGGACTGTCTTATTTTTAGATAAATATTCATATGTGTGTGAATACACGTCACACATGCAAACAGCAAGACAAAGAACTTTGTGAGATTCAGGAAAGGATTAGACAAGTATACACGTAACATCTGTGAGTTACCTCAGAGGCTGACTTTTTTCCATCACAGTATGGTTCAGTGCATAAACAGAGTCACAATTGCCTGTTGGTTAGGAATGAGTTTTTACAAGGAAACATTACCAGAGTCAAGATCAAATGTTGGCCTCATCTTCCTTTGGCACTTAAAATAGAGAAGTGAGCTGAACTCTTGTACCTCACTTATGACTATTATTTCACTGTATTTCACTACGAATTCATCCTCTTTCCTCTCCACTCTTTGTACACCTTCTGCAAATAAAATCCGTCCCCCTCCACAGAAGAAAGATGTTGTCAAACCAGACAGAGGAGGACCATGAACCCAGCTGGGAACTGGAGCACATGAGGGAAGAATTGAAGCTGAGGGAGCTGGGGAGAACAGAAGTGTGAGGGTGACCTCACAGCAGCCTTCAACCACCTAAAAGGGGTTATAGAGAAGAGCGTGCCGTATTTTTCTCAAAGATGCACGGAGGTAAGACACAACCGTTCTAAGTTGCAGCAAGGGTTTGACACAGAAAAGTCTTCATGATGAGAGTGGTTAAGCACTAGAACAGCCTCCCAGAGAGGCTGTGGAAATGAAACTCTTCCTGAAGGCTGGATTAGATAGTGATGAAAGTCACAAGTTGTAACACCCACCCTCCACTCCCAGTTTTGGCCTTCCTTGGTTCAAACAATCTTCACATTTTTCTCTCAAGAATACTGAATTATCCTGCTGTCTTCTTACAACTCTCTCACCTTTTTCATATGAACCCATCAAATATTTATTTCAATGAATGTTAATGTCTCATCAAATTTCCTTAGGAACTTTTTACGTTACTATTTTCAAATAACTTATGAGAGCTGTCTTGCAAGTATAACAAGTAAGTAACAACCTCAGGTTTATAACAAAAAGCATTTGTATGTCCATGAAACTTTTGTTGCATTGCTCCTATTTCTACTATATGGGAAAGAAACAACTTCCCTCCTCCAAATCTTTGTTTAAAAACCACTGTACTACATTGTTTGTTTTTCATAGCCATGATTGCATAATGCTACATAAGCAGATGGAGAAGGTAGTATGGAGGCATAAGTAAAACACAGCAAGGTGCTGCAGACACTGCAAAAGAAGAGATTTCTATTGTTTAGTTTCCTCAGGAAACTAGTTTCACTATGAGGAAAAAGCTTTGTTACCAGGAACTGCTACTGAGGCATGTATTGTTTCAATAAATCCTTCCTAATCTACAATTTAGATTCAACTGAGAGCAGCCCTACGAAGGACTTGGGGATACTGCTGGATGTAAAATTGGGTATGAACTGGTAATGTACGCTTGCAGCCCAGAAAGCCGATCGTATCCCGGGCTNGTAGTGTGCTGTGAGCGGTTCAGCATATGATTGCACATTAGAACTTACAAATCAAAACAGTTTCGGAACTTTATATTACTATTTTTTGTGGAATAGAATTAATTCAGAATAAAGAGCGGTATACTATTTTTGGACTTCACAGTGTTATTTTGGGATAACTTATTTACATTAATTGGGTAACAAAAATGCATTTTTTTCTTTAAAAAAAAAAAAAGCATATGGAAGTTGTGCAGTACTTACCCCGTTTAACAGGACGATTGGCTACAGTAAACATCTGCATGGCGATAGAAAAGTCTTCCAGGTTGTTTGTAAACTTGCAAAAGGTCTTGAATTCTTCCAAACTGATGTTCTAGAGTATCACAGAATTCAGATGATAGACAATAAATAAATTAATTTACCCCAGTAAATCTATTTCAGTAAATCTGGTGGGACCTAGCGTTTAGGAGTGATTGATTACTCATTGTCAATATTTGTGTTTCTCAGTTAGCAAATTATCATTGTTCTTATTTGCAAAAAATTCAAAAGCTGCAATAATTCACTTAGAAACTAGTTACATTATTAGATACCCATATTCAAATGAAAACCTCTACATACAAATGAGGAAGCAAAACAAAGCATGCTTTATGTACCAACCTCTCCTGCCTCGATTCTGTCCTTCACATTCTGCCAGTATATTTCATTGTTTTCCTCGTCGGTGAAGTACAGCAACCATTCTGCAAAATCTTCTTTTCTCATGACATTCAAACCCTTTGAAAACTTTATGAATTCCATTTCTTGGACTTCTGTTTGCAGATTTTCCATGAATCTAAGTGTATACAAATATTATCCAACAGTTGATACTTGCATCACTGTATCACTACTACTACCGTAGCTACTAAATGCAGCAGCCAATAACTTGTAATCACAGATATTATTGACATCATTGTTTAAAATGCCATTGGTTTAATTTTACCTGTGTGTGCAGATTTGTTTCCACAGCTGCGTTTCAATAATGACACCAGTAGGGTGCTCTCTAAGTCTGCGTTCATAGATTGCTGCTGCTAAGATAATTTACAGATACACATCGTGTATAGTTTTTACTAATGTTTAAAAATGTGCAGATAATGAGATAAAATGATTGGTAAGGCAGTATCATAATGAATGAATGAATGAAAAAAGACATGGTAGCTAAAGGCCTGACAAATGATTTATGAAATTTCATATTAGTAAGAGAGGAATGACAAGGCTGGAAAGTGCCTAGAAAGATGAGGCCCTAATAATCACACAGGTGAAAGAAAAAAGGAAACTTGAAATCATCACTGCAGGAAAAGATCACTAAAAGCGTCAAAGACTACAACTGCAAAGAGGGGGTTGGCAAATCAGTTCTGCACTCACTAGCGTGATGGATTAGAGAGGATCACAATTGACATGTACAAAGTTTGGAAGAGCACAGAAAATGATGTTGCAGGTGTTTGGGAAGGTACAAAGAGAGCTGTCTGAAAAAGGAAGGGGTGAACATCAAGGTGTTTAGGATATACCCATTTTTTTTTTT
>VZTL01036974.1:0-17135 GCA_013400535.1 Scopus umbretta
ACCATGTCAGGGCTTTTTTTGCATTAATGTGACCCTGTTTGCATGTTGGTTATGTTCTTTAAGTCAATTGTATGTGAGCTCCCTTTTAATGTATTTATAAGAGTGCTCCTTTTGAATTCCTCAGGATTCAGGCTACTAAAGAAAGATGACTGTAAATATACTGTTGCTCATTTGATCCATCTGTTACAGAGTTCAAGGGAGAAGGAGAGGGAAGACCATTAAAAAGAATATGTTTCCATCAAGTCCTAGTACTTATGCTATTTTAAAAATATTTTTTCTCCAGTACTCCCTCCTTTCAAAAAAAAGAAGCAAACACATCCTTAATTTCCTCACTTCTAAAAACTTAGTCAGCAGTACTCAAGACATGATGAAAAAAGTCTTTTCAGCCTGAACCACAAATGGTTGTTAGTGTTCAGAATAAACATTGACACAATGTTTAGTTCAGGAGGAACAGGACAGAGAGGGAATATAGTAGGGACACATGTGACTTGTATTTCTGCTATGATTCCAGGAGCAGCTGAGAGAGTTTTACAGGGCATAAAGTGTTAACACGTCCTACAGCTCAAGACAGGTATGTGTTATTTGTAACATGTTTGAAATAAATTAAAAGTTAACTTCTCATCTGCAGCAGCCTAAGTGCATTACACAAGCCTATGTGCTTTAGCTTTAGAAAGAGCTTCATAGATTCTGGATGAAGGAGCAAGGAAGAGGCAAGTTTGGAGCTTGCTGGGAACAAGCCACAATGAACAATACTGAATTTAGCCTGTCATGGCAGAGGCATGGCCACAATCCACAAGACCGCATCACCACAGAAGAGTGGAGAAATTAGGATGGGGTCCATATAAAGGACCGAGCAAGTACCTTTCTGCATAGCAAACCAAAAACAGGAGCACTAAGCGTTCCGCTGCTGGTTTGCCTTGTGGTGTGCTGTCACACGAGCACACAGTTGAACAAGACTCTCAGACTGAACCTCCAAAACAGATCATCACATCATTACAAGAAGTATTTGCAAGTGGCGCTCTGACCCCTACTGCACACTGCCAAAGTAATTTCATTCTCTTTACTAACATATGTACGGATTAATTACCAATGTAAAATACAGAATGCCTGAAGAAATGCAATGTGTTTCATTTTCACACCTGGTGAAAACTAGCTAGAGCTGCAATAATTTGCACTACTATGAACCTGATACAGTGATCCCTCCCAGACTGTTGTATTTTACTGGATGTAAGAAAGGAGACTGTAAGCAAAATTATCCTTGCAAAACCTTTCGACTGCTTGGAGAAAAGAACAACAGGAAAGCAGTCAGCAGCAGTTTTCCCACGCAGTTCTGTTGCAGCAAAGCATTTCTTGGGAACAACTTTTATAAGACAAAAATTTTCAAGAGTATAAATGTGATTTCAAAAAAATTCTACATGCAGGTTGTTTCTTCTGAAAATTATATTAAAAATGAACAACTGGCAAAAAAGTTTCTACATTTTGCTATGTAAAAAAAAATCAGTTACAGAACTCTAAAATACTTATAAGCAAAGCAGATTTGGCATCTGCCTGTAATCCATTAAGTAAATGAGTAATCAAAGTGGTTGCATAAAAAGTTTCTAAGCTGTATAAAATAATAGACTAAAGATGATACTAGAATGGGAGGATAAAACCTTTTAATTTTATAAGGTAGGCAAGTAATTGTTTGTATGAATGGATGTGCTAGCCTATCCATTAGCATAACAACTGCCTGCAAAACATATGAAATGAGCTAATAGCAATAATTATCTGGAATTAATGATGAACATAAACATTTCTTTACACTCACTAAATAAACAGCAACTGGAGCTTAATATTCACCAATAGTGCAACCAGAGCATGGCATTTACCAGGATGAAAGGGAGTGGCCATACGAAAGAAAGCTACTGAGAAGTGGAGTCTCTCCATTAATAGCAAATAGCCAATTTGGAGCTTTGATTTCACTACTGCTGAAGCCTGCACGAAAAGGCTGGACCACAGCCAAAATGCAATAATCACAATGTCTGCAAACGAAAGAAATAAGCCATCAAGAAGCTCAAGTCTTTCTGTACAATATAATTATCAAACAGTATCAACCCCTCTCATTATCTGAATGTATTAAAAAAAATCTTGTCACAAGCAGCAGCAAGTGGAGCAGGATCCTTAAACCTCTTCTTTTCATGATGAACCCTCTTCTCTTCCTCCCCACCATTTCCAGACACAGACTCTGAGACTCAGTTTTACTGTGCTTATTTTTGCCACCACTGTACTAAGAAAAAGTGTTTTTTATGTGAAAAACAATGAAATACAAGGGCTTTTGTGCCTCTCCTGTATTTGTTTTAGTCCTGGTTAATTTTTTTTCTTCACTACAGCTGCTTGCAGTTTGCATTTTGCACGCTGCTTGCCTATCTGATGCGAGATGAGCAGGTGTGCGCTAAGCTCTCTTCCAATTTACATTTTGTATTTTAAAACAGACCATAACTTGCCATAGGCGTTTGGTCCTAGGACAGAATGCCAAATACAGAACAGGAAGGTTTGCTTCTTAATTGCCTAAGTAAATAAAACTTTCTTGTGAAAGATGTTACTATATAAAACATTGATGAAATACCACAGGGTATTTCTACATTTTCCAATCTCCACCCGCACAAAAGTGATAACTACTGAATTTCCCACACTAATTCTTCCTTTTGGTCAGTTAAAAGCATCATGGTGACCAGCAGCAGTTCCTCTGGGAAGTCCATGTAACTTCTATTATTTCACTTGGGGGGAGCAGGAGCATACAGAAAGATATTTTGATATGTTGTGACACAGGCTGCAAGAAGGAAACGCAATGATTCATTGTCTTGGGTATTTAGAAAGTTTGTTACTGCAACAAGGAAGCGTATATCCACAAAGTACATCATGAAAGCACAATGGACAATACCCTTCGGTTATGCAGCATGAAACTATGAAGTTGCTCCCACAGTCGTGTGTCAATTAGAAATAAAGGTCTGCTTTGGATCCTATCTCAGAGCCACACACTTGGCAATATTAATGAAGATTACCCAGACTCAAGGCAACAGCATTACCTACCCCTGAAAAGGAAAGTTTAAACACTTAGCGTGTCCCGATTCCTGCAACTAGCGTATTTTAGGAGTCTAGGCTCTATTTGACTTCATGTAGGAACACTTCCTTGACTCTGTGCACCTTGATGTTTCTTATTAAGAAAAGTTTCATGAAATCTAAATTATGCTGATCAATATTTATAACACAGATTTCTTCAGGCTCACCTGTTGACCTATGTACAGTCTTCCACAGGGCTTGGAAGGCAGCAGCAAACATTCCTCATCCTACTCTGTGCCCGACACAGGTGTCTTGGAGCACAGTATCCAACTTCCAGCAGAAATCCACAGATGTTCTATGGGTAAGATTAGCACAGCCCAATGAACAGTGCCATTTTATATTAGGCTAAGACATTGCCTTTGGATGATACAAGGAGATCCTGCAGCAATTTTCCTATACATTTCAAAAGCATTAATCTCTCTCACTGCAAATTTGGCAAATTCAAAGTTGGACACCAATCTGAGCACAAAACAGCTTATCTCTGTTTGTGTTCAATCTTTTTTTCTGCCCTTTCAAAAACTATTTTTATCTGTATAATTACGAAGTATTCATGCCCGTGCTCCTATTTCTGCCTCTTTTTTCTACACTGTTGTCTCCCTGCATTTTATTTCTGCTTTCCACAGAGCATTATAACAAACAAGTAACAATTGATTAACTACTCTAATCATGTTGTTATTACATCATGAATTACAAATAGGATTCATCTCATCTACATTAGTCATCTAAAATTTAAGCATCTAGCCTTACTGGTCCCTTGGACAGCCTAGTCAATAAAGACAAGCACCTGTAAAAACTGAACCATACTGTGTCTTAGACACTTGAAATGGGGTATTTTGCCCTGTGGAGGTATGTCTTCCTATTGCTTGAGTGTAGAGGAAGCCTTGTATCATTGCTTAGGTGCTCAATTTTAAGGCACATCATGTTAGGCAGGATAAATACTACTATTCACATATAATTCCTATTTTATTAATGCTTTGCTTTGTACCTATACTGAAAAGTTGTTTATTCCTGCACATAGAGTATATGTTATTACTTAGCTTCTTGAACTTTCTTGACCAGGGGTAAGTTGCAAAATGTTGATGTTTCTGTTGGAAAAAGTGCTCCATATTCTCACATGTCCTCTTATTAACAAATATTCAAGTACCCATTATACAACATCAAAACATTGTGTTACCAGGAAGCAGGAATAAATTATGAAATACATCAGTAGTTAATTTAACTATCATATCTAAAGTAATGTTGATATCAGTGTAAGTTTGGGTAAAAAGCAATTTTTTTGTTGACAGAGATCTGTCAAAAGATTTTTCACTAGAAATAAGCCAGTGATATAAATAAACTTTTGATCTTTTCTAGGCTTTCATGTTTTTTTCATAGTCTACCCTAATAATATAGAACAGCTTTTACAAATCATTCTAACTTTTGCAGTTCGAAATAGCACTATTTTGAGGAAGAAGAGTTTCCAACTAAAAAGAAATAAAAAGTCAAAATGTTTCCAAGTAAGACATTTGTTTTTTAAAGAGGCAGTTAGGAATCCCTAATACCACTGTTGACCTATAGAACTGTTATTTCTATCATAAATATATCACAAGTTTTATTAACCAAGAGAAATGTGTGATAGTTTTACCAGCTGTTTAGGATACTGAGAAACAGTTTCAATAAACAAATTAAATCACAATTATAATCTCTTTTTTTTCTCATTCTAGAACTGCTTTTTATTAAAATGAGTTTCACACATTTGAAAAAAAAAAAAAAAAAAGGAAAAAACAAGAAGCTTATATACCACCCAACACTCTGCAGGTAGTTTTGACTAGAATTTATATTTTCTAGATGCAATAAAAGCATTACAACACTAGCTATGTTAAATAAGAAGGATCATTCTGTACGCAGCAAGAATGTTCACTTTCCCTCCATACAGTAATTTATAGAATGGAAGATCAAAATCATTACTATTCAAAAAGAGTCCATTTGAATTATTTTCATACTCTGAAACCTAACTTTGTTTCAGTTTTCCCCCCTGGACCTGAATTCCAGAAATAGTAATCAACTAGGTCAAAAAGCAAGTAACCAATTCATGACTGCACTGAAGCCCATGTTCTCTTGCTCTTTTCATTAAAAATACCTGAATCTCATTGAAGTCAACCAAACTTAAGCATGAGCTTAAACACTTTGCATTGTTTTGGTCTAAGTTAATGTAATATTAATCAGGATTTAACTTCAACACTCTTAAGAATTGTGGGTAGTCTTAAGACAACAGATAGTCTTGTCTCAGCACAAGAAATAATAGAGAGAGTGGACCATACATCATCTTTCTGTAACAATGTCTGTGCAGGCCACAGCATGACAAACATGTAGTAAGAAGGTCAGACAGTGAAGACAGTGAATGAAAAACATATTCTTGTTGGAAACAGAAGTACAAAGATATTCTGGAGGCAGTACTTTAAACAATCATTTTACAAACATCTATAACTTCAGTGCTATTACACTCCTAATTGAAGCTCTGCAACAGAATGATGGAATCCTGTAATTATTTCCTCTCTGCGATACCAGACCAAGATTTGGATTCTGCAAAGGCCTATGTGCAGAAATAATTTTACTTATTCAGCCTCAAAGATTAAATTTCTCATTCAGATCAGCTGGACTGCTCATGTGAGCCAAGTCACACCTACACTCCTGCAGAGTCACCTCACTTTGCCCTGGTGGTGGGAGCTCCTTAGTCTAGCCGAAAGAAAGATAACCACAGATTTTATTAGTAATCTTATAAAATTGGACTCAAAATACAAAACCAAGTCTCACAGAGAAAGATGAGATTGTTTCCGTTTAGTCGATGTTATGACCATAGCTGCATTTTAAGCCTGATTTCTCACACATGGAGGAGTTAACCCTCAAAAAAACATTTGTCTTTGATTATGCTTTGTTAAATACAGAACTACATTCATAGAAAAACATGAAGACATACCCTATATCACTTTAATTTTGAATAGGCAAAAGAGCAACATTCCAATTCCTCTTCTGTATTCCTTTGATATTTGAGGACTTGTTATTTTAACAAACACTCTTGGTATTATTCCAATATTCTAAAATTCTGCATGTTATTTTAATATATAAAATTTATTAGAAAAGGCCTCCATTTGCCATGAAGTATTACAAATGCTGATAAATTACTGTGGGACTACAGTAATTTTTCCCAACAGTCTCTATGTAAGTGTAAATTTAGTCATACAAATCAAAATATGAGTTATGTTCAACTGAAAATAATGATACCTATTGAATGGTCAAAAAATGTTAGTAGCTATTAATAAATTATCCTCACTACATATGTTGATGTCAATCAGCACTATTATTTTACCTATATAAGAGGAATTTAGTAAGGCAGAGCTGCACAGTGCACAGTGATACACAAGTTAATCATCGTCACACAGCACATTATTGTCAGAGCTCAAGAATGTCTTTGATCCCTACCTCAGTTTCAGAGCATTCAGGTCACCCTTTTGCACAGCATTTAAATGCGGTGCATGTATTCTTCAATATATAGAGAGAATGAATGGTTGAGCTGCAGTAGGTCATAGTGTAATTGTGACATTATCAATTATAAAAAAAAAAATCTTTAAGAAAACCAGCTACTTCACATGTACACATAGCTTTTTTCAGTATTTTTCATCAAAACTTTGAGTGCATAGATGTATAGTGAGCATACACGTCAGTCAAATGGATTGAAAGCACTTAGGAGGAGATGTTACGGTCTGTTGCATCTGTGATGTAAACTAAAGAAGTTTAGATAGGCCTTTGACATAATGGACTTGAGGAGAAGAAAACCTGAGCAGCAAGGGCACCTGGACAGCCCCCAACAGCCATGCGACATTTCCATACCCAGACCTGGGCGAGACCCTAGGCTCTGCCAATCACTGCTGCAAAGGTTTCCAGCACCTCTGCCAGTAAAATCTCTCTCATACGCCACTTGTTGAAACAATGCCGCATGCGAAAAGCTGAAGTTGCCCATCGAGAGTGGTATGTGAAAAAATGGATGAAAACAGCCAGGTTTATGGGAAACAACTCTCTGGAAAGTATGAGAAATCTAACAAGAAATGGCCATGAAACTCTGGTTAAAAAAAGGACTGCCCTACTGGTAAATACTGCATAAGCCATGTGTCTAAGGATGAGACTGGAAACTAATGACTTTCAGAAACCTGTCTCATAATTTCTACAACAACATACAGACGACATGCAGATCAGTACTTTCCTGTTGCTGAACAAATAACAAAATCTGTTAAACATGTGTTAATCCTGTATTAATACACATTAATACAATATCCACATTTGTAGTGCAAAAATTATTTCTAGATGAAAACAGAGAATTATTTTCTTTCAGAAATGGAAAAAATACAAGTTATGGCACCATCTGGTATTACTAAGAATTTTATGTCGAGTAGTTATAAAAAAAAAAAAAAGAAAAAAGGAAAAAAGGAAAAGAAAGGTCACTCTCATAGTAAAAAAGGGAAAAAAATCTAAAATATTCCCTTTATTATAACTGAATTGGCCACAACTTAGAGCAGCTATTTATGTTGCTTCATAAATATGAAGCTTACATTTTAATAGAACTATGCTTGCTAAGTTCTGGGATATTAAATGGTTCTAATCCTATCCTACTTTATGACTAGTTCAGGAAATGACCTCTAGCTAGATCTGGCCTTGTTCTATCATGCAACTAGATTTTTCTTACAGAAAATAAATTAAAAAGGTGTGACCTTGCTGAGGGCTTGCAGAGAAAATGAGGTACATCTTGTCACAAGCAGAAGAGCCTATTTGAAACACGGTTTGTTCAATTTGAAAGGCTGCTGCTTTCCTCAGATCAGAAGTTAAGATAAAGGCAGTTGGATGAAAGAGGAGAAACATTTCCAAGAGATGAAATTAAAGAGCTACACTGGAAAGCCATTCAGTGACACAGTGCCTTTTTTGTGTGACGGTTTATCTTGGACTCATCAGCCACACCTTGTCCCTGCGTAGGAGCAGGCTCTTCACTCCGGGCACAAAGCCTGTCGTGTCAGGAGAGGATGAGGACTGCTTGCGATGGGAATCAGAGGACACTCACTGCACCTCTTCGTAACACAGCAGGGCATGGCAGAAATTAAATAACCCAGACAAATTTTATATATTGTGCTCAGGAAAAAAAAAAAAAAATCAAAGTCCTTGCTTCTCTTGATCTCAGTGGCTATCTTGTGAGCTCTGTGTCTTCCATCACCCATAAACGTGGGACCACTGGACCATGTTCCCAATGCCTAACGCTAGTCTGCACAGAAATTTAGCATTTCAAGCTGGTTACAGAATACGCCCACCCAAAATAAGGGATTTAAAACCTGTCACACCTTGACAACTGTGAACTCATGCTCAGTTTCTTTTTAATTTGACCTACTAAAAGTATGCAGCAATTTGTATGACACCACCTCACCAGAATAGCTTATATTTGTGTCCAAATCAAAACAGTTTTATCACTTCCCTTCTAGTATCTTAAATAATTTCCTTTCTCATAATCACAAAAAGTAACAGGTAATGAGGCTGTGATTCAGCCACATCCTTAAACACTTATCTAAGCCTAGCAGGAATTCAGTGCTCAGCTTAAAGTTCAACAGCATGGTCCAGCAGCGCAGGCAATCAGTACACGGGCTTATTCCTCTTTCCATCTGCAAACGTGCAGCATCTTGACCTCTATGACTGGTCCCTTCCTGCCCCTGACCTGTCTTTTGTAGTCCTAAAGCCTTTCAGGGCTCTGAAGCAGACTGTTTTACGACCTATAGGCTTGTTACCCAGCACAGCGAGGCCCCTGCACCAGTCACCACCCCCTACCACTACCGTAATGCAGGGGAACACCAAGCAGCCCAGAGTGGCAGCTGCAGAAGGATGTCCCCAGCCCCACTGATCCACCTTGGAGCCAGGGCTGGATGTCACATTGCCTGCCCAGTCCAGGGGCTACTCACAGATAGGATAGATTTCACCGATAGCCACAGTGGCATTAACATAGGCTGTTTCTTGCAGTTCTTGTAGTAGTTTTAATCCCAGCTTGAGCATTTTCTAATTGCAAGCTTTAGGTACCCTGCTTTAAGTATCATAAAAGCAGAACCATAGCGTGTAAAAGATTGCCTTACAATTATCTCACAGCAGCTATTTAAATAACACCCAAACATATGTCATGCTAATTCTTATGACCAAATACAGTTTAATCTCACTTGTTTAGAACAAAACCTGACTGCGAACAAAGCTTTTGGTGAAGTGACAAGTGGAATTCCAAACAAGTAAGACAAATATTTCCTCTAGAGGCTAAACCTACTGCAAAATATTAATCTCTCCTTCTACACATCTTCACATGTCTTTGGTGAAGCACCTGTCTGGAACTGTTAATAACAAATATTTTTCAGGGTATACACTTCAAAGACAGTACTGCAATGTCAAGCAGTGTATAACTTTTGAAGTAATTTTAGCTAAATACTTCTGTGACAACTGTCTGAATCAATTTGTCTTAGCTGACTATATTCTGGTATTATAAAAACCTAAGACCTGGTTATCAGCCATAAAGGTAAAAATTTGAGTGAAGTTGTAACTAATAAGTTGTATGAATCAAACACACACACAAAAGATAATGTTGTAGTTGATTTAGGAAATTATCAATGCCCTCTTCTTTCTTAAGTTTTGATGAGCAATGCTCTTTTTTTCTGAAAAGATTGAATGAAAAAATATTTCATGCATACCAAAGAGCAACTCAGTAAACCAATGAAACCACGATAACCCAATCACAAAGGAATTACAAAGTGAGAATATTGTGTCCTACTTGTCTAGCATAGTGAAATGTTAGTCCTTAACAAGGCAAAAGATACAGATTCAAAATAGATTGATGCTAAGGTAGGATGGATATTTTAATTGCTGAACAACCTCACATCACAGGCAAGTAAGGTGGCCAAAAAAGAAAAGGAAAAAAACAAAGAAAAAACTGTGTGCATGTGTCTGGGGGGAGACAAAGCAAGCAAACTGGGGCTGGAGACTCAGAAGTTCTGAGAATTACCCACAATTGTGGTAGCAAAAAAAATACCACCCAACAAAGAAGGTCAAGCTGACCTCAAGATTCTAAGTCAGGCTCTTGAAAACCTAAATCACACAAAGCGCCATGACTTCAAGGCATACAAACATAAGAGGATTAAGGTAAGTGTCCCACCTAAAAGCCTGAGAAAACAAAGATTAGTTTTAAGTACTGAAAAGAAACACAAATCATATGGATGCTCCATGCACAGGAAGGAATAATTGTTAGGATGTATTAAGAGTACACTAAAATAAGCACTACATAAGGAAAAAATCCAGGTTTGATTGCCACCTTCTGAGTGCAAATACACTCATGTCAAAATGTAACAAATATTAATGACTTAAAGAACCGACTCAAAACCTATTGAGGTCAATAGCAAGTTTCTCATTGACTTCAGTTAGCTAAGACCCTCTGTTTAGAAAGATTAAGTAAAGACAAATACAACTATTCTTTCTAGGGGAAAGCAGTAAAACGGTGCTCTCAGCCTGCAGTACCTACCTGAGTGACTTCAGTAACACACTTATCAACCCAGCAACAAAGGCTTTCCCTATAGCTAAATACTAAGAAACAGTTTGTGCTACTTACACTATCAGATGCTTGGTCGTATTTACATTTATACTACCTTTATGTTAGCAGGAAAAAGTGCGGTGCCTTTTAAAGGACGACATTAGTTCTGGACATTATTCTACAAGTTTGAACTATGATGGTCATGTCTTGACTTTATGAGATTTCAAATGAAATTTAAACACACACTACAAATTCTATACTCATTTGCATGTCAGAGAATATCTAAAAATAGTAATGATGCAGTTGTTTATGCTCCTAACTAGTTGGAAAGAGAAGTAATACGTAAGGTTTATGGACTGACCAGCTTTCCACCAGTGCACACTACTCCAACAAGTTCTTATTTAATTCAAGAAATTCAAGTTTGGAAAAACCCCATTCATCATCTTGTTACATATCTGCTGGAAGTAATCGCTGTCTTGTGGCATTACTGAGCACTTGAAGAGTTCCCCTGTCCCTCTACTGCAATGCAATTCAATAAGACAGAAACTTGGACTAACCTACCAAATATGAATTTTTCAGATTGTTCTATTGGTTAAAATTAATGCTTGCATCTTTGTACTGTAACAGTCGAAAAGCCTCTACTGAATCCTCTCAACTCTCCGCTTATTTAAATGTGAATATAAAGCTAGGGATCTGGGAAAACCCTATGCTTCTCCAAGTAGTTAGTCAACTAAAATACCGCGTGACTTTAAACAAGCCACTTGCCAAGTTGTCTCTTTTGAATCCAGCTGTGGAAGTGGAGAAGGGGTTTACACATGAACCAGAGGCAAAGGGCTCGGTGGGAATCAGCAGGTTCCACCACAACTGAACTGTGGCCCCAGCGCTGCCTCCTCCACGGAAACTAATAAACCACACAGTTTCAGAGGGAAAAAAATATGACAAGCAATTAAATGCTGTCAAGTCAACAACCTTTTGTCATGAAGCCAGTTAACGGAGGAAAAATTCCCTTTTAGTTTATACTTCACTCTTCCCACAGATTGTTTTATGAAAAGTCACCTGTCACATCATCAGGGTTGTTTATAAGCAGAATTGTATTTTTTAAAGAATTTGGTACAGTCTTAGGTCAATTTTCCATGAGCAAATCAAGACAAATATGGTTCTACTGGCCAAGATGACTGTTCACTGGAAATTATAGTAATTTGTATTTAATAAAAATTATTTTCACATATAGGCCCAGTACACACCACACAGCTTCTCTCAGGGGCGGTTTCCTACTAGTCCTCTGAGAAAAGAGTTGATATTATTCTCCTTCAGGATGAGAAGCAAGTAGTAAGCATGTAACTTAAAGAGGGGCTTTAAGACAATCACCTCTCCCGTTCACTTTTAGCATCCTAAACATAGTCTGAAACTTGAAAACACATTCAAAACAGACCATTTTCAATTACTTTCATAGCAACATTCTCTAGAATTTGTGTAAAAAGTTTTTAAGAAGTTAAACATTTCTGTTCACCAAAAATTAGGCTTCTGTTTAGAAAATACCAATAATTATTTTAAAATAATTTTAATAACATTTTCATTCAAATAGATGCAAAATTCGCACAAAAGACTAAATTAACGTTGTCTGCAGAATGTTGTTTTTATAACATCACTTGCTAAACAAAAATAACTTCTTCATTAAATCAACATTTCTTCTGAGCTGTTCCTACATATGCCACCAGGGAAACACTGCACTGTTTGAACCACTGTCAGCCATCCGTTGCACAGAAAAATACAACGTACATAAGGTAGCAGTACACAGCAAGCACATATTCTGAGACTTTTTCACTGCCATTTCCTAGGAGCCTTCAGCATAGACAGAATTTAATTCTCATTACTAGGTCAGCCCCTGCTCTCACTTCCTCTATCAAAGGACTTTTCATGGCAAAACCAACAGCAATTCAACAGCTATATTGAGGACTTGTTGTGTTGGGGGGAACAGTGTAAAAACACAAGGTTGAACAAATAAATGCTTTGTTTCTTATCAGAATTGCTTCAACACTCAAGGGAAGCACAGGCGGAGCATGAGCAGGACACCCTCCCTTTCCCCCGGGGTGAGAGGAATGCAGCAGCTGAGGACTTGCACATCAAATTCCTGAGATGCTGCCAAAGGAAAACCAGCAGCATCCCATGGACCTCTCTCCCACCAAGCATCGTGGTGAATCTCTGTCATGACCAAGCCCAAAGAGAGCTGATCGCAGGGTCGCTATGGGGGGACAGTTCTGCTCTCCTTCCATTGCCAGGGACACACAACTCCTGTGGTGACTTCTCATACAATCTGTAGCCTCTGCAGGGAAACCCCTGAAGGAAAAGCAGCAGCAGAGCTATTGCCTATGGCAATGCTATGGAAAGAAGTGGTAGTGACACGATGACATTGAGAGTCTGACACTGTAGATTACCTCAGAACTATATCAAAATGACTCACAGTTATCAGATCTAGATGACAATGAGACTCCAGCATCACTGTCATCTATACGGAAAAAATAAATAAATACTACATGCCACTAGCCACGGGAATGGATTGTGATTATAGATATACTGTAGCAATGCTGTCTATGGTAAGGATGGCTCAGGAGCTTTGATGATTACCCGAAACTCAGACTTACACAATTTTGTCTTTTGACTAAAGGGAAAAAAATATGCATGAATGCTATATTTAATCTAGTGATAATTCAGCTTACAATCACAGAACAAAGTGCTAATAATTGAACAATATCAATTAGATATCAATAAATATTGAATTAGTACTCATAATTCTGAACGTGCAGAATCACAAGGATGTATGCATCTGTCTTTGGGCTAGTAAACTGGGATTGAAAACCTGCATTCAAAATGCCCTCCTGAGAGTAACATCTAGCAATCCTATCAATAGGCATTAGGCACAAACCAAGCTAACAGTCAGCAAACTCAGGCTACCTGGAACAGCACACAAGGGCCACCCGCTACAGACAGTGCGGTACCCCAAATCATTTCTCCAACGGAAACTGAGCAATAAGTCAAATGACATTGGTGATCACAAGCATACGGCAAGTTAAGAGGGGCAGCTGCAATTTTTTGGAACAGTGAAGAGCTGTTTTGTCCTACAGGCAAAGAAAGAACACGCCCATTTATGAACAGGAGAAAACAAATAACACTTTTCCCCCCCCTTTTTTTTCCAAAAAGATATTGAATAATAAGTTTCTTTTTTCATTCAAACTAATTTTACCAGAACACTGTTGTAACTGCTGTCCAAATAACCCAATTTTTTGCCATGAAATTTCAGAAGAAAAAGCTTTTAAATTTTTATTTCAAAGGAAAACGAGCTGCTTCCAAATGACCACCAAGTCATTTGCCTTTTACTGCCACACTTATTTTTCTTTTCCTTTTCCCCTTCATTAAAATCATACATAGAAACTACAAGCTAATGAAACAATGATGAATATCTACTTCAATAACACTGAGAATTCTCAAATGTGCTTTGTTTGTTTTGTTTTTCCTGCAAAATTAACATATTAGAGACTATTTACCACTGTACAAAATTCCTTTCTTTATTTATGAAAGCTACATCTTTACTATCATGATGTGAAATGAAAAGCCTCCTGTACTTGTTGCATACAATTAAGCTGCAACAAAAGCCAGCCCAAGCCATTTCACATTTCATAGGGCTGCAATTATTCTTTAACTGTTAGAATATGCTGTCCCCCAGGAGCTAATTACAGAAAAGCTCTCATCACACACAAGAAACACACAAACAAATCCTTCAAGCACAAAGCAAATGTTCAACATTAAAGAGATGCATTCAGGAAGTCACACCAATCAGTTTGGTTCAGCTAATTACTAATCTGATTTCTGGAGTAGTTGCATTAGATAATTATGATGCCCATTCACAACTTGAAAGCCAGGACTTTGACTGATTATAATAAAGATCTAGGACTCAAAATAAAAGTAAGGGCAAAGTATGAAATATACATCAGAACGGCGCTGATGGAATATATTTGTTTATTGCTGGTGCTTCCTTCAGCACTTTGCTTTGGAGGACCCCATCCAGAGTTTGCTGAACCCAGCAGGAAGATTTCCATTGATTTCACTGACATTTGGATCAGCCCCAGAATAACAAGGAACGGCTTTGCCTTACAGATTATATTCATGAAATGCCCAGGAATGAGCTTTCGTTGTTTGTTTTCGGCTAGAACGATAGCCACACTCCCAGCTGGTTCGTGGAGCAAGCTGCCGAGCACACCCCGTGGGGCAGAGCTCTGCCACTGCACTGACCTTGACTGGGCTCTCACAGCCCATCCTCCAGGGCCTGCCGAGAGGCAGCCAAGTTTGATAAGAGCTAAATTCTTCAAAGACTCTATTGTAGCCATGCTTTAACTTACATTTGTTTGCTTTCAGCTTCTGCAGGATTTTTTCTTCCTCCAGTGATCACTTTGCTGGAGCTTGAGGTTTTTTAAAGGTACACAACATTACCTGAGAATATAGGGTACAACAATTCCTTGTTTCTGATATAACCGAAGCTCTAAATTATTATGTTCTAGTTTAGACCTGAGAGAGTTGAAAAGATTTGTGTGCTGAACCACTAATAATTACACTTTATAGGAAAAAGTTATTCTAATTAAATGTCTGATTAAATAAATATACTTATTTCAGTTATCAGTCCAGCACCTAGGGTCTGCTCCCCTTTAAAGACTTTATAACAAACAAGGAATGAAATGTCATTGGAAGCCCACCAACCACTCATTTACAGGGAGCAACCCATTGCAAGTGACAGCAGCAAAGTATGCAAAAACAGAAGTTCAACAACAAAGAATTAGGAATTAAAACTTTTTAGGAATTAATTAGGAATTAAAACTTGTCACTAGGTTCCAGCCATGTAGCACAGTCCATGGCAGTTTCCACAAAGCCATTTTACGCATTACAATAAAACCAAAAACTGTAGAAGTTGACCTGTCTTTCTCGGCGTTATCATGTGTAACACCTGGATTTCTGATGAATGTATAGTAGCATTAAATAAGCATGAAATGTAAACCAACGCTGAACTTCAAGCAGGTGAACTGGCTTCAGCAGTACATACTTAGCAGTCCTTTGCCAATTTGGGGCAACAGTAGTGATTAAAACCACATATTTTAAAGAAATCAAACAATAAAACAATGAAGAAGTTTCAGCTGCAACTTGGGGTTCACACAAAACTCAAGATTAAAGCAAATAAAAGAGATAAAGGCTAGCAAAGTAAATATCAGAAGCAAATTTTCCCATTAACCCAACTACAGTAAGTTGCACATTGCTGGCTTAAAAATCCTGTGCATGGCTTTAAGAGGGTACTCTTGCATAACTCATCACATAAGAGTCTATCACACTACTTTTTAGACCCACACCTACAAAACTGCATTGGTTGCTAAAGATTTTTTTGTTGTTTAAAACTCAAAGAAAATGTAATACACATTCAGACTGGCGTTCCTCCACCTCAGTATCTAAAATAAGGCAGAACTGCACTACAAAATTGTTTGCACTCAGTCATGCTGGACACCTTTTTAAAGCATTAAGGCAAAAGAAATTCTTTGCTATTGTTAAACTAAATGAATGAGAGTTGCAAATCTGTATTTCAAAGTCAATAGGCTACAATATTTACAGGGCTGCCATATGTGATAGCTTAAAATTCAAAACTGAACGAAAATTGTGTGGGGTGGAAACTAATGTTATGGAATCTGAACCAAGGCTACATTTATATTTCACTTTAATGCTCTAGCTGTTTAATCAAAATATGAATAAAAGGTCTAAAAGACCAACACGCAAAAATATCATAGTTCTGGAATTTAGCTTTAGCTTCCTATTGTCAACCAATTACTGTGTAATTTTTTCCCTGTGACTGAATAACTAACTGTTAGCAAATAATGAAAAGGCAATTACAGCAGAGCTTTGTTCATATTACCCTCTTCATTTTATTCAGGCTATAATTACTGTCAATGCTGGAGGCTTACTGTACCATGTAAGTGGCACCAGGGAAGAAAATGGAATGGGCTGGTGCATGGAAAATTGCAAATGTCACAGCTACCTTCATCATCACCGTTGGACTTCAGAGATTAAAAAAAATAAGCAGTAAAAAGCTCTCCATGTGTGTTTTGCAAATTCTTTACCTCAAGCTGTTGCAATGGCTGATGAACTGGTAGAAGGGGAAAAATTCAAGCACCATGTTTGTTCTTTTTTTTTTTGTTCTTAACCTCGCCTGGCCCCCCCAACATTTTTATTACTGTTTAATTCCCAGGGGACATTTCCTTTTTGCCACACTGTGCCTGGAAACAAACTCAAGGAAAGATTCTTTTAGCAGCATTTCTCATTAATAATGTCCATGCTGTTCTATAACGGAGAGTGGCATATAAATGATGTATTTTATGGGGTTTGATCTTTACTTCTTTGCCACATACAGACACATCCCTCAGAAAAAAAAAAAAAA
>VZTL01036975.1:0-13890 GCA_013400535.1 Scopus umbretta
ATTTCCTTACTTTTGTCAGTTTGGGTCATAGCCTTAATGTTACTTAAACAGTTTCTTTAAAGTAATGGAGCCCTTAATATAGACTTAATAAAGCAATGCAAGGTGGTATGGATTTCCTTCTGTCTAAGGTTCAGAGGCCTTTATCTGAATAATACATTAGATACTTTTATTCACTGGTGAGGCTTCGTAACAGGAAAAACTTTGAAGGGAACGTCTATCCTATCGTTAAATTGATAATAGACATGTTCTTTACTTTTTATCCCTTTTATAGCACATCTTTTACCTCTGACAGGTTTCTCTAGGAATTAAACAGGGACCATAGGATACTTTTACCAGCATATAACAATGTGGTCTCCTAACTTGTTGCAAGCATAAATAACTGTGGTGAGGAAACCCTTATCAAAAGGTTCTTTGATACTTGCATGTTACTTGTATTGTTATTATATACAGTGCTGTAATGTAAAGTAGAATACTGTTTCAATATATTTTTTTTCAGTGTAAGAGGGATACATAAACATAGGTTCATTTTAAGGTTTAATTCAAAATTGCTTCTATGAAATGTATGACATTAGTATAATAAATTCGTATTCAGTGATACTTATATAAGTAATATTTTTCTTTTTTCCTGAGTTGAATATCTGTGTGCCTTCATTTGAAAACAGAAGGCTTTTAAATGGGTTTTAATATGCCAAAACACGATAACGTTTCCGACATACATATAACAAAGAAAACAAATGCAACATATTCACCCAGAATGCCATATTCTGTATCTTGCTTTCTCATGTATGTGTATGTAATTCCAGGCTTAGAGATCTTGCAAAGGTCCACAAAACTGCCTATTAATTGTTAACAACTGCTAACCACTTTATGCTTTCTGCTGTGAGAAAGGCTTGGCGTTCTTGTTTGTATTCATGACCCATTTTCCCTATTTAATCTATGTTCGGCTTTTCTACTTCTCAGTAAACCCTCTAGCAGAGGTATTTCAAATGAAGAGCCACGAAAAATGCGTAAAATTCTGGACAAAGTTGTAAAAAGTGTTTTTGCTAAACATTTCAGACCAAATTCTCAGCTGGTGTAGTCCAAAACAACTTCAAATTCAGTAAGCTGTTCCGTGTTTGCCATAAAATCTGACCCAAAATACCTAACAAAAGTGAATATCTGGTTCTTCTGCTTGTATCTGATGTGCATCAAAGTAAAAAAAGAACTGAGTATGAAAATAGAATGTAAGAACTGGTCCAAATTCCTTGTCCAATCAATCTCTAGAGGTAAAGATGACAAGAGAAGATGTCTGGATATTTCCAGGTTCCACCTGTGTTAGTTACAAGTTCTTGCACGACTTTCAGTGAGGAAAAGAAATTTTTCAAGAACCTCTCTCTCTGTGAAATGTCTTATTCGTGTTTCTTGTCATTCTAATGGTAAAATCTTTAGGATTCATTACATTAGTATAAAGCCAGCATAGCTTGATAGAAATGTATGGAAACATACTTGATTTCCAATAGGATAGGCAATTTTGGAGAACAGTTCGTGTTGTTTATATATATTTTTTCTCATCTGAACTGAATCTGAACTATAATAAGAAGTTTTGTGAGTTAAATCATATATTACTGCAAATCCACATTGGAGTGTATAATGTTTTGTGAAAGCTAATGTCATTATTTTTTAAAAAATAACAATTATTCAGTTTTTAAAAAGAACATAATTTGCCTTAATTTATGGTAAAAAATAGCAAAAATACTACAGTTCTTTCTACGATGAGCAGTAACTCTAGTTATTTGTAAAATTAAGTTGAAAAAACCAAGCACATTAATTCATATAAGGTATCTCAGCTGCCTTATTTTCTCAATTTTGGTTATATCATGAAATGAATGACATTATTAACTGCAAATTATCAGATTGTATTGGCCCCAACATGCATAATTTTGCTTTTGTTATTGTTTGTATTTATTTGTAGCTTTGCGTAGTGGACTCAATAGTTTTTATCAATTGCAGCTCCCTACTGAAATGCATAAGGCAGCAATTGACTTATTAATGAAATTAATATGCCTTATTGCTTCTGGCTAAATGCTCTGCAAAACTTTGGCACTTTAGTTTGGTATTCCTGCAGATGTCATATACTTGTTCTAAAAAATGTTCAATCAGAGGGATCCATGAGAACCAGCTATGAAAATAACTGATACATTCCCTTTTGCAGTTCATCATGTGGCAAGAACTGAGAATATATCTTCCAAAAGCTAGGAATACACATTAGTCTGTAAGCCTCTATTTCTCCATGTGTAATGAATAATTGCTTTCTGCTTTTAAAAATTATCTTTGGACTTTAAAGAAAATTATTTTATTGGATATATCAGGTTAATGTAATTTAATCACTTCATTTTTCAGTTTTGTTCAGTTCCCTTCTTTTAACTCAATAGAACTTTTAAAATTCAAACAGAAGTGTTTCTAGAACTGATGTTGACACTGCACTTAACAACTAACTTTTTTCCAAGGAAATTATTAGTGAAAGAAACTGGAGATGAAATGGGCTATTATTAATTTCAAAGACAATGAGCTTGATTATTTACTTTAGTCTTAAGTTTGAGCCAGCTACTTAATACCTTCACTAATTTTACAGCAGATTCATAAACATATATTGGGATGGGAAAGTTCACAGTGTTTTATATATTCTTATTATATTATTCTTATTCTTATTAAGTGTTTCAGCTGCAAACCAAAAGCTAACTAAAATATTGGACAGATTGCAAGAGAGCAGTTTTGAAATGAGTGGATTAGCTAAGGCAGAAAGGAGATGGGAATATAGAAAGCCCTTCCCTCCTTGTAGATCTCCTGACTTTGTGAATCAGAGGAAGCTGAACTCATCTGAGATATGAAAATGAGATACAAGAAAAACAACGTGGCTGTACTAGAGCATATTGCTGAACTGTTTGGTACTTCCTGATGAATGAGACTATTATTCTGGGAGTTCGTGACAAAAAGCCCTTCCTTTGTTGACAAGGGGACTTTTTGTTGAAAATTCATATTCAAATAATAATAAAAAAAAAAGTTGGCCAGCTGATGCTTGGCTTGTCAGTAGGGAACAACTTTTGATCATGGTGTGGATAAGATCTGGCTGACACCCAGTCCCTCTGGGAAAGTATATATTTATTCAAACAGAAGACTGAGCTTTCTGGAAGAATCATTTAGACAAAGCCTTTTAAACACACCACTCCAAGGGATCCTGCTCTCTACCCCCTCAGTCTGCAGCACTGAACTCCTGAGTACTAGTGAACATAGCAATGCATTAATGACATGTCAGAGGGGTCAATTTTGCAACCATACAGGGCCAGAAGTTCTCAATACAGTTGAACAGATAACCACTAAAATACACATAGAAATAAAGTGGAAACACTGAAATTCCAGAATCTGAGTCTTTGTACATTACAGTAGTGGAAGTGAAGATAATATTAAAAAACAGCGAAACCAAGTTCCCTCATTCCCATGTCAAGGAATATATTTGATTTTTCTGGTGTGCTGCCAAGTTTTCCGTCACCTGCATAATCAGCAAAAGGATGTGTCAGTTCTCAGCATGGTAACACCACTAAGTCTGGATGGAATTCTGGGAGAGGAAAGGAAGGGACTTTCCTGATCACAAGAATTTTTCCCTACTACATGACAAAAGATTTGCCTCAAGTTACAACAGTGTCTCATGGATCTAGATGGAAATTTTAGATAGTTTAAATATAGCAGGAGTTAATGCCTGAGTCCTTTATGTTTCTCTGCTTCTAATGCATCATAAATATTAACTTTCAGCAGTGGAAGTTTCTGCACTGTAAAGTCTCTTGTGACTGAAACTTTGCAAATTTAGTCTCAAACTAAACAACTGAGCACAGTTAACTATTTTACAATTATATGAAGCATGTGAGCTCATTTAAACTTTGTGCTCGTTTAAATGGCTGAAGATAGAAACTTGGCTTAGCTTTTCATCCTTGACGGCAAAACAAATACAAATACAGAAAACAATGGTTGTTTCAAAACGATGAGCTATCTGCATTTTTACATATTGTTGTTAGATTGCTATACTTTTTTCAGTGTGTTTTAAAGCTTGTGTTGAAAATACTTTTACATCAAAAAAAGAATGCTTTGTACAGTATTTCTAGTTATGCAGGCATTTATTAGGAACTCCCTTAATTGGATAAGCAGTAGTTAACATGTTATGTTTCTGACCCTTAAGTTAAAACTGGCTAAGTTAATTACATCCACCTTATTAATAAGTCAAATAAAGAGAGCTCAGTAAAACCTTGTTATTTAAAGAACAAACCTTTCATTTTGTTTTACTCTCCTGTAGACCACAGAGCTTTGCTTTATGTGACTTTCTGTTTTTCAAAGACATTTGAGATAGGGAGACCACTGCAAAAAAATCAGTGTCATTTTTGGACAGATCATTTCTCTTTGCTGCAATTTCAGCAGTATTTTTCCTTGTCTTATTTGTTTTTTAGAGACGGAAATAAAAGCTTTTTCTTGCTTTTTTTCCCATTCTTCAGAGTTATTTAGTGATCACAGGCAGCTTAAAATTTATGGGGAATGCAAGATTATCTGTTAAAGCCATACTTAGGTGGGGTATTAAGCCCTACTTTTTAGAATTTCTTTGCTATTGAATACCTCATTATTTAACTGTAATGTATATGGCTTTTAGGCCATACTCACACATTGTTTTTACGTCCAGATTTCCACTGTGACCTGGGGCAAATCACTTAACCTCTCTGTGCTCCCACTTACTCATCTGTAAAATGGGCAAAATAGAATTAACCTAATAAAGATTCACATTTGTCTTGTGCATTATCGTTAATGGGGCTGTGAATCATAATGGTGGAGTGCTTTGATGTCCCCAGATGATGCTGTAACCATGAAACTATTATTTTGTATTTGGGCAAAGTAACTGAAAATGGATCTGCATAAATTATGCAGGAATAAACTATACATCTAAATAATTGCATACAGTTGTTAAGCTGCCAGTGGCCCATGGAGAGATCTGTGAAGTTTTCCCTATGTGTAGATCCCTCACAGCTTGGTTTTTGCTGAGTTTGGCTTTTCCACCTACGGGTTTTATATTAGTAGGGCCTAAATCAGGCCTAAACTTCTTTTGTTCCTCTTAATTGATTTTCTTTAGCAGCATTAAAAAGTTTTCAGTTTATCCCATTTGGAAATAGAACCACAGTGCAGTAAAGGGCCAGAGGGAAAAGGCAGTGTGATTTGAGGAGGAGACAGCAGCAAGAAGGATCATGTGAACATCCTGAGAGGTGTTTGGCACCTTGTTGAGGGGCCGGGAAGGACCTCCCGCTGGTGACGGGCTGTTCCATTCCACCTGCACACCTTGCTACAGCTGAAAGCCTTCCCCACCTCTGCTTTATTTCCATGCACATTCAGATGCAAAGGAGGGAGGGATGGGAGAGAGGCAGGCTTTCGACTCACCCAGATGAGATGAGAAAGAGGGAGCAGCCAACCATCGTTAAAAGGATCAGGGCTCAAGTGTTGCTAACCTACAGTCATACCATGACAACTGAGAGACATCCTTCTTTCCTTCCCCTACCAGGACAATAATTAATATTATAACTTATTCCTTAGACAACTACCATTTTTCCATCTTGCCAAACTAATCACTCAGTAGTATATAGCCAGAGGGCTAATATTAGTAAAATAATGAGGAATATCCAGATTATCTTGAAGCATTCCCATCTCTATAGTTCATCACGTTTGCATTTACAGGAGAAATGTGTTTTCTCTAACTGACCAAGATAATAACCAAGGTGAGGCTATCAGTACAAAGTAGACAGTGTTCAATTAGCACCTTGGCTTGTGTAATTCTGTTTTCGTGTGAGTTACCTGCAAACCTCTGGCAATAGAAAATTTCCAGTGGGTAGTTATAGAATAGGACAGTAGGGGATTAGCTTGGTAGTCATGGAAGTGAAAGTTATCCTCTGGATTCAGGATAGCAGCAGTGACAATTCCAGTCCTGAGAGATCCCTATCTATTCCTAAATTTTCCAGTAGTGGAGTCTCTTCAACTTCTCCAGGCAATCTGTTCTCATTCACTATCCAGTCTTTAGAAAGGTTGTCTTAATATTTAATATCTGGTTATTTATTTTTGGTTATGTCATTCATTATATTTAAGTGCTGTCTGACATAGAAACGTGCTTCAACAGAAGCCTGAGCTCTGGGCTGGTACTATACCAAAGAAACATAGAGAAAGATAAATGCATCTAACCACCTGATTAGGAAGTAGGTATTTATACACCACTGACTTCAGCAGAAGTTTAGTACTTCAGCTTCTAAATACCTTTCTGAACTGGACTGTAATTATCAAATGAGTTGATTGCCACTAGTCATGATTTTAAAATCACATTCAGTAGCTAGTCTAAAATATTTGTAGAAAACTGTTCTAATGTAGGAAAAGTCCATGATAGAAAGCTTTTCACTGAGCTATTTAAAGAGGAAGGGTGGCAGTGTGACATCATCCAAAGTACTTTTTTTCATTGGAGTGAATCAATAAACAAAACTTTGGGGCCTTATCTTAATCCTATGAGTTCAAGAATATCAATTCTCTTCATAAAGGCCCTCCTTTCTGGAACTAATTCTGAAGGGAATGAAGGATGCTCTGGTGGTATTAGCACTCACTACAAGAAAAAACCTTAAAAGTGGAGAGTGAAGAGTGGGAAATGATACAAAAAGCCCCAAATATCATAAGGAAGCAAAATACACTTC
This sequence comes from Scopus umbretta, assembly GCA_013400535.1. Taxonomy (NCBI): domain Eukaryota; kingdom Metazoa; phylum Chordata; class Aves; order Pelecaniformes; family Scopidae; genus Scopus; species Scopus umbretta. The sequence goes on from VZTL01036975.1 coordinate 6,735, forward strand.
CATGTGAACATTTCTTCCTTGTTTGAGAGAGACCAGGATAAGTTACATAGACCTAGTGTCAAGACATTTCACAACTCATCACTCACTTTTAATTAAATAAATCCACTCCTCTCCTCCTTCTCCTCCTCCTCCAATGACCTGAAGGTACCACCTGAACAGAATTCTCCACTTGTCACTGTGAGAATAGTTGCTCCATGCTGATGTTTTCCACTTTTGGACTCTGTAAGCTCCTACAGAGAGCTCAAGGGATAGTAAAAGCACCTGACAGGTGCAGAATCTGCTGCCCTCAATTTCTAAGTGAGAACCACCTCCAAACTTCAGTGTTTCCCATTCACTTCCCTGTTTCTTAGTGTCCTGACAACAACCAGTGAAGGAGTTTCCTGCAATAGCTGAACATCATGAGCTTATGTTACATGTTTCTAACCTATAATATACTTTGAAGAAGAAATACGTCACGTGACGTTTGAGTTACTGTCAGCTGTGCTGCCAGAGAGGTAGCCTGCTTCCAGGCATTACTACACAGCTGCTGAGTCTTGTGTTTCTCCTCTCAAAGCTGGGACCTTTAGCACATGCTGAATTCCTCATGGTCCCAGCTACACAGAGGGCAATGCTTTTTCATAAAGATACCAATAGAAATGTTGTGAGACTCTGTATTACCATTAGGTTATAGTCTGGAGTCATTCTGGGTCTCAGGAGTGTGAATCCACACCAGGTGAGGGAATCCTTCGGGTTCTCCTCCAAAATAGTGGCTACAGTTATGCATTAGAATATCATGAACATAAGCAAGGTCATACTCTTGTGTTCACTATTAGACAAAAAGCCTGTCTGCATTTCAATCACAACACTTCTTTTTTTCACTTAAAAAGACCCTGGACAATGCTGCTGCTGAAAGGAATAGGCTAAAATGACCACTGCTTTAACTTTCTCAAAGCTGGACATATACCAGTGTTCATTATGACCTCTACAAGAACATCTTATGCATTCTTCCATGTTAATACCTTGTGTTACTTCCTGGCCCAGCAGAAATGTTTTCTGCTGGGCATTTGTGAAGTCCTGTGATACTGAAAAACAAAATTTCTGTTCAGCCACTCAGTAATAGAAAATCTGCTTCTGAAGTAGAGATGTCTAGGCCTCAGATACCTTCAACAAATATGCATTCATTTACCTAGCATGTTCTTCCTTATTCTGTACTAAAAGCACAAATGCTTCTGCCACACATTTAACTGATGAATCCTTTGGGCTTATAAAAAGTACTTGCATGTTCTATTCGAAGTACTGTCATGGCTTAACCCCAGTCGGCNACAAACTACCTAAGCCAAATCCATAACTCTTAGCAAGGAAAATGTAATTGTTAATTGATATTGCATATGGCTTGTCAATCCTAAATTTATTGGGTTTTATTTAAACCAACTCTTTAAAATGTTGGAAGAGAGTGTGTGAGAGAGAGAGTATCATGTTAACAAGTCATTCCACAATGAAAAATAATTCCTGTTAAAAAGAGTAGCTGGTGTCCTAGTCCCTCTGAATATATTTGTTAATGTACTTTTAAAAGTACCTGGAATCTCAAGTTATCTACACTTCTATCATTTGTTCCAGAAAGCACACTAGCCTTTTGACAATAAATTTTTCAATTGTCAGTTTCAAATCACATGAATTGCTGATGCCTCCCAGTTTCCCTGTTACTGCAGGAAATGTATTCAGTGATGATGGAAAGACACGTTTGGAGAAGGGAAGCAATTCACACTTGTTCTTCTCTTTCCATCCTTTTGCATTTCTCCCCACCCTGCTTCCCATTCAAAACTGCTTCTTTGTTTTCCACTCCAAAAGGGCATCTTTTTCTCAAAACTACTGCACTGTCCATTGAACATAAAGAGTATTTTTATGCATAAGTAATGGATCCCAGAGTATGTCTCTGAGAATTAGTACATTATTATAACATCATAAAAGTCTGAGTCACTGCAGTTCTGCCTTGACTGAGTCCTGGGCTGTTCACACTACATTGCACTGTAGCTATTTGCAGTAATGTACATTTTAAGGAAAACACAAAAACCTGTATTTAGTAGTGAGTTGAGAGAGGAACCTAAGGCAGCACCAACCAGTCCTTTCTCTTTTCTAAGCTGTGGCAGTTAGCAAAAGAGAAGTAGATGGGTCACTGGCACTCCTTGCATGTGCAATAGCTAAAATCTCTCCTTGGATGCAAATTTCACTTCTCCACAATAATCTCAAGTGCTGGTTGGAAGTGACTTGAACCAGAAACAGAAAGTAAAAATAGGAATGAGGTAGTCCACCTGCTGAAAATGATATCCATTCTCCAGTGTTGTAACTCACATGGAAGGATTTGTTTTTTCTTTCTCTCACACATTTAACTTTTGACTCCGCTGTTCTGTTTGCGTGCATTCTCTTCTGCTCCAGGAATGCAAATATCTTCTTTCTGGAGATATGGGCTTCACAGGGCTGCCCCATAGCAATGATTATCATCTCTTTTCTCAAGTTATTGCAGTCTTTGTGCAATGCTTTTGTGTTTTATGTTCTGACTAGCACAGGTTAAAGCTTAAGCTGTATCCCTGCAATACTGTACCTGTAAGAGAAACAATTTTTGTTGATGTATTATAGCTAAGCATTTCAAAAAAGTGTGACCTATCTTTTCCCTAGCACAAATATACAATACACAAACCACTCCTGAAAAAAGAAGCCTTTTTTTTTTCCAGTGCTGCAACATAAATGGTCTCCATGTTGTGATGATGTCTTCTCCTCCATGTGTGAACAGCCCGCTCCTCCAAGGCTCTGCTTTGCAGTGAAAAGCAGGGCTTTTTAGCTGGGGAGTCCTGAAATGCTGGTAGGATTTCTAGTGTCCAAGTTACTGAAATAGTCTTCTGGCAGACACAGACCTTTCAGCTTATTCGAAGTGGAGCAAGGGCTAGACATCCAGCGTTATGGCTGATAATCTTTCCAGAGGCAATAGGTTCAAACAGGATTGCAATACAGTTTGCCTAGGAAAGTCTGGGTTTGTTGAGATCCAAAGATCTGAACCACTAGTTTCTTCCCCTGTTAGGCATAAGAGCTGTGTAAGCGATTGTGTGTTGAGGTTTGTGATTTGTTTTCAAACAGCTTAAGTCAACTGTGGAAGGAGGGGTAAATCTTTACAGCTATTTTCCTTTAATGTATTTGAATATATATGTAAATGTGCAAACCTCAGGAATTTGAGAGAAGCTCTTTCATTAAAGCAGATCCTATTAAATATACCCCTCTTTTTTCCCTTCATTACTTTTCAGTGTTCCTTTCTATCCCAAGGTGGATACTCTGTGTCTCTTGTGGAAAAAATGCTGCAAAGGACAGCAAAGGAAAAATTGGACATCACTGAAGAAGGCAGATGAGGTCATTACCTCTGGAATAAAAAATACATGTTTTAGTATTACTCTAATCCTTTCACCAGCCACTCTCCCCTCCCTCTTGAAGTCAGGCAAGCCAGTGACATCTATGCTTGCTTAATTATAAAGCTTCATTATTTCCTATACCACAAAGTTTGCTTTTTGTTTTTATAAGGGCTTGGCATAAAGCTTTTTTGTAAATGCCAAGAACAATGCCAATTATCCTGTGGGTAATGGTGATCAATTGTAGCAGAAAGAAGTCAAGTCTGAAGTCATATAGCTTTACGTGCACCTCCTGCTTTGCCTTGCGCATATCTGTGCTGGGTTGTCAATGCCTCGATCCTGATGACCAATAATCTACCAAACTCTCTATAACTGACCAAAAGGAGAACATCCAATTATCCTGCAGAATCAGAGATATGATATATGCATGTGTATATATAGCCCACATTTTGCAGCCTGGAGACACACAGAGTGTATACCTTCAAGCTGTTTTCTACCCTTTTCAGTACTGGCTGGCATTTTCTGAATGGAAAGTTTAAAATGCACACTCTTGCAAGCAGAGCAACCACAAAGCAGTTTATTTCTGCAGCAAGTATTTTTGGAAATAGAGCCCTTCCCTTTTGCATTCTTTATGCTAATGTTCTTTAAACACCAGTTTAAATGCATATTGCCACTGTCTCCAACTCTTAATTAAACTTCCAGCATTTCTAGACAATGTCCTACTCTTCCCTTAGTGTGTGCCGCACATTCTTGTATCAGATGTTTGTACCCTTACTGGAACAGTATGCTTGCTCCAGAATTTTCTGGCAGTCCTACATCAGTCTATTTATTCTATCACATGATTGTTTTAGTGTTGTTTGAAGCACTATTTTGGAGCCAGACATAATCATATTATACAGTTCCTCACCTTATTAACTGACAGAGAACTGTTCCCCATTAGACAATTGATCCTGGGCAGATGAAGCCATTAAAAACAGTACTAATTAGCTGAAGAGTGGAGACAGTAATACAGGCTGCATCACTTCCTTTCATGCTTAGGGAAATTCATGTTCCAGACAAATAATAATTGATATGTAGTCTTCCTTAATTGTGGTTGTTAACAGCCAGTATTATAATGACAGGCTGACAATCTCTGTCTAGCCTATTGTATGTTTATTTCTGAATCCAAGAACCACGGAATAACATTTTTGGTTTAACTCAAACTTCATAGAATATGCTTTAAATGTCAATGTAATGAGAGTTGGGCAGCTAACTTTAACTTATGAGTTATTCCTTACATGTCTCCAGGTGTCAGCTGTTTGTCTTGGAAGACTGGATGCCCATAATTACATGGAATTATGGCATGATACATTAGAATAAAATAAACAGATGGTTTGAATGGGGATCCAGAAAGTACTGCAGTAGATCCATAAGTAAGAACACGAGGCATCTAACTAAATTTCAGTGTACTAACTGTGGCCTATAGGGTAAGAAAATCATATAGTCTTTAAACAAAAGAATGCTTTGATTTCCTTCTCCAAAAATGTGTTCTATTTTTAAAAATCTACATGCATATATACACATGCATATATGTGCACATGTGTAGGCATATGTAATGCATTTATTACAGGAAGTTGGTAGCACTGTCTGTAATTTAGTTTGTAAAAACATGTTCATCATTATCCTTTATCTTCACTCATAATTGTCCAAAATGCTTCCTTCTGAGCTAAAAATCCTAGATTCACGGTGATTTTTTTTTTTTACTTCATGTACTCTGACCAAATAATCAGCTGCCTGAGAATTCAACAAGCTAGAAAAAAAATCACAGTAAAAGCAGAAAACTTAGTTTCAGCAAAAAGAATTAACATCTGAAACAGTAAGCATTAAACGTCTTTAGTTGATTTGATAAAATTGCTTTTGATATTTAATAGAGTTATAGCCATTTTAAAACTGGGTTGAACTTCAAAACCTTTTTTTCCTTTTCCAGCTGGTTTCTTTAAAAGAAAATGAACTAAAAAATATAAACCCTACTCCAAGAAAATTAAATATAATCAAAGTAATATCTGAGAGAGATTAAATTATAATAGATACTGACATTCTAAATATTACAGCTCTGACAATAACTAACTAAATATATTGGGTTTCTCACTATTTCCTTTGTTGTCCATCTACTTACTGCTCTTCTGTTATCAAAATGTCCTGTATTTTTGGGTTTGGGGGAGGAAGTTTGTGTTTTCAAAATAGTGTTCTGAGTTAGTCAATTTGGATATCATTGCTGACTGTGAGATGTTGCATAGGTCACTGACAGCCAAATCCCCTGTGCTTTCTTTATTTGGATAGTCAGTCCTATTAAAGCCCATCAATGAAATTCTGGCCACACTGAAGTCAGTGGTAAGACTCCAATTAACTTTAAAGGAATGAGAATTTTCTGTTAAGACTCTAGTTTTATATGTATATCTAAACAAGCAGGTAAGTATAGTCCCATCTTGCTCTTCAAGATGAAGTTTACCATTCACATTGCCAGTACTCAGACACATGGAAAATGACAACTTCACCACAGTCTACAGATTCCAAGGAGGGGAAGACCCTCGTTAGCATCTTGGCATGTCCCAGACTCTCATTCATATGGTCTTGATGGCAGTTGAAGGGATGGTGCAAACTTTCTATTATACAGGCATCAACAGATGTCTGGATTTTAGCTTTCCTACAGTAATGTGAGTTTCTTACCTCTTTAATTAATTCAGCACTTCTTTGAGAACCTTACTACTTTCATTTTTTTACCCGTCTATTATTACTTTTTCCTGTTGCTCATCACATAACTACACCCTCTCATTCAGTGAGAGTTTTGTGTGAGTAAAAAAGGCAAACCGGGCCCTTTAACTAAATAATATTGCTGTGATTTTGCGTCAAGTGTACAAACCCCACTGAAGTTACTGATGTGTCTCTGACTTTAGTGGATTTTGGATTAGGCTCGTATGAACCCAAGATGCTATTGGCAGAAATAGCTCAGCAGTGAACAGGGAGAGAGACTATGTGGGGAAAAGAAGAATATTTTATGATACTCCCCTGCAACACAGATGGCTGTGTTTCATAGCATGAGATGCATCCAGAGTCCTTTTGCCTTTTAGTACTATAGCCATGCTCACTAAAATGGGTGAGCCACAGAGAGCTGTACTAATTTATTTTTTTTTCTTTGGAGGATGCTGCACAGATTTGGAGAGAAAATGAGAAGGGTGTCTGTACATGCATATAGTCACACATACGTGGCCATAAGAAACAATTCTCTACTGATTTGGGCTCTGATAGGGTCAAAAATCTCCACTGATTTTGATAGTATTTCAGAGATGCCCTTTGTCCTTCAAATGGGGAAATGGCTCTAGAAGGGGTGCGTTTATGCACCATGTATATTCACACTTTTTTATTTTTGCATGCTAAATCAAACTTTCTAAATGCCCAGGTTTTCTGCTTTATTTACACCATTTAAGTTATTCCAATTAAGCCAAATACTATACGGAAAACTGTTTGCTGGAATCAAATTAAAAGTTGCAGCAATCTAGTACAAATTCCTCACAGACCAAAGCACAGGGACTTTGTGATTCAAGGAAATGGAAGATAATTGACATCTCACCTGATGTACATTCAAATTAGGGAATAGCTCTGACTGTTAACTAAACAGTGAAATATGGTGTCAAATATAATAATTCAAAGACCCTACATAACTAATGAGTGACGCTGTATAAGACATGAAAGTCCCTTTTTACAAAAAGGACTGAAGCAAGATGCAGAAGTGTCCTGGTTTCAGTTGT
>VZTL01037002.1:0-12017 GCA_013400535.1 Scopus umbretta
CAGTTTTTCTGCTTATGGGAGAAGCTGCCTGCCTCAATGAAACGTGTGGCCGAGCTGGTGGGGATTGAAGAAGGCTTTCTGGCTCGCTCTGTAAAGGGCAAAATCATAGCTAAAACAGAGAAACAGCATAGACAAATGGCCATCCACAAAAGGTAGCCACAAATAGGTGTGAATGTGCAAAGGCTAGAGGCTATAACGTGTGGAGGGGACAGGCTCTGTCTCTGTTTTCAGGAACTGGCTCTCTCGCTGAGCGAGCTGATAGCTCAGAGGACCTGGTCTGCTCTGGACTGAGAACACTGCTGGCCCAAGATGTTTGTGCTGTTGTTTTTGGAAGCCATCTTCCCTGTTCCATTTGTGTGCTACACTATAGTACCATTCTGTCCTATGCTATCATGGTGTGCTTTGCCATGTACACTAAATGTGCCCTGGATGATGATGTGATTTCTATGTGTACTTTTTCTACAGGTTTTTCACTAGTCTCGCCCTTCTGGATTTAATCAGTGAGGTTCCCTTAAAGGATATGACCAAGAAATATGGCTGTAATCGTGGCCAGCTTCAATCTTTGCAGCAGTCTGCTGCCACCTATGCAGGTGAGTTGTCTGGGCAAAAAAAACCCGGGATGGGGGGGTTTAGGCTAGCCTGTTTTCTTTCCTTCCAGATATGGGGATAAGATAGCCACAGTGTGGTCTAACAACAATCAGTCTTGTAAAACCACTTCCAGCTTTATAGCTTAATCTGTGGTTGCCCCTGCTTTGAGATGGAACCACAGAGTGTGCTGTGGGAAGGGGGCCAGCTGAGTGGAATCAAGCAGTGCTGTAGCATGCTGAGGTCTGTGGAAATCATCTGTGTATGGTGCAGGAATATAGTTTGTTCAATACTAAGTATGGAAATTAAGTACAAGCCCATTCTGAAGCTTTGGTCTATCAGGAAAGAGTACCTTTCAGCATGGGTAAAGTTTGGGGTCTCTAAGACTTAGCATGGCTTTTTCCTGGTTGCAGAGTTAATTGGCCAGAAAGTATAACTTTATAGTTTTCAAAACAGAGTGAGTAGTTTCTGGGTCATTTAGCACCAGATAACAAGAGGTCAGATAGCTGTCACCTTTAACTTAACTTCCTTAAGAGGTCTGTGTAGGAGTAGAAGTAACAGCCCACCATGTGACTGAGATTTTTTTTTTTCTATTGCCTAAATCCTCCATTACTCCATAAGTGGGTCTTCAATTTTTAAGACAGTTTTAGCTCAACTTGTGAANGACAGTTTTAGCTCAACGTGTGAAACCCTGTGTGTGGGTTGCAGCATGAGTCAAAGCCCCAAAATGAAAAGGTCACATCAACTGATGCAGAGTAGTTTAAATTAATTCTGGTAGTATAAATAACTTTTTGTTGTCACAGTTTCATAATTCTCTATTCCCAGTGTTAATCATTTTCAGCGATCAGGTAGATTAGTGCAGGAACAAAAGTAATTTGGGAAGTAAAATGAACTGTTGACGTGACATATAGTTAAGAGATATAAAAGCTGTATTCTGTAATCACTATAAAAATAGTGAGGGATGCCATGTCTTGCAGTTATATTTTCATACTCTGTAGATGCAATGTGTGAGTAATAAACTGTCTTTTCCCTGCTCTTTTGCTCCTCCCATGTGCTGTGGACTGCAGTTATAACCTTTACCACAGGCTTTGCTACCTCCTATGGCACTCTAACTGAAGTTCTGCGGGCCAAGTTCTGATTTTAGGGATATCAGTACCGGCTTTCGTCAAAGATCGGTGGCTTCTCTTAGTTCTTCTCATCACTATTTTTTCTGTCTCCTTTTCTTCAGTGTGTTTGGTTCATAAGAATCCTGTTACAGGATATGCATGTGCTTCACAATTTCAAGATCAGTGTCTTCGGAAAAGCAGCTATCATTCAGGATTTCTACCTCACTGATAAACTAGTTAATTCTAGATTGAGTTCTGCAAGACCAGCTCCTAATCATAGCTACAATAAACATGAGTTAGTTTCTGTAAGGAATGGGAAGGTGAGAAATGTAAAGTGAGTGCCTATTCAGATGAGGGGGAAAAAATGGATCCAGCTTAGTAGAACTAGAGCTGGAGTTTAAGACATTGATGTAACTTATGTGTTTCAGGAATGGTAACGGTTTTCTGTAAGCGACTGGGCTGGCACAACATGGAGCTGTTGCTCTCTCAGTTCCAGAGCCGCCTCACTTTTGGAGTTCATAGGGAGCTCTGTGACCTGGTACGAGTGCCTCTGCTGAATGCACAGTGTGCTAGGATGCTTTACAATGCTGGCTTTGTCACAGTGGCTGATCTTGCTAAAGCCAGTCCTGATGATGTGGCAACTGCTCTGAAGAATTCAATACCATTCAAAAGGTGAGAAGTCAGTAAGTCCAGAAGTCAAGTAAAGGAGTTTGTTTGTAAGGTGAAGGATTACAGGATGAAACCTGTAATTAAATGTCAGTCTTTTGGGACTTGGTGCCAAATGTTAATTAGAAATAACTTGTAGGTCTCTGTGACTGATTACAGTCATTCCATGATTATTTTGAAATTAATAGAAGCATCTTTTATTTGCAGTGTAAGTTTGAGAGACCTAAATTTTCTTCTTTTTCCTCTTTTCAATGCACTCTTTATTCCTGGGTGAATTGTTAGTGCTTTCTGGATACCTTTTGCTGCCTCTAAAAGGCAGCTCCACCATATGATCAAATGAGTTGATGATATATTACTGTAGATCATTTGAGATTTTCTTGTGATTTTCATGATAGCACAATGACAAGCTTCCTTGATCAAGTACCTGTTGGACTGTGCCATGACACCTCTCTGGTTCATGCTCCTGAAGTTTCCTTTCTTTGGAAAACAGTGCATGGAGGAGGATTGATTCAGACCTGCGTCTTGCAGGGAGTTGGGACTCCTCTGGGGTCCATGTTTGGACACAGAAACCTGGGAAAGCTTCTGGGGTATGCAGCCAGTAAAATCTTTCATCGACATCAATTCACCTATAGAAAACTGAAATAGGTAGTTCCTATTACATGCATTTTATTTTGGATGTAGTGCTTTGGTGAAGCTAGGAAGCTGTGAAGCTAACTGAAATGGGAACGGAGCAGAATAGTGCCAGCTCCTTGTGTCGTTTGTTATTTTCTGCGTGAATGTTTACATCTGTCTGTTACCTTTCCCATAGTGTTCGTAGGGCTGTGGATGAGGATGAAGAATCAGCAGAGGAGCGTCGCACTGTGCGCAGCCTCTGGATGGCTGGAATGAAAGGCGTAACCGAAAGAGAAGCAGCTTCCCTCATTGTGGAGGAAGCCAGGGGACTTCTCCAGCAGGATTTGGCACTGATGGGAGTGCAGTGGAACCCAGAGTCTTTTCTCGAGTCTGATACATCCTCTATGATCAGCAGTGAGTCAGAACTGGAAGACAGACGACATAGATCAAATGAAGAGCAGTCTTCAGAGCCTTCTAGGGTGTTAAACAAAAAAGGGTGCAGAGTTCAACATTGTAATGGCCTTCGTTCTCAGACTGGAAACTTATCAAATATTAAAAAGGGATATAAAAGGCGACTAAGCGGTAGTACAGAAAACTCCAGATTTCAGTGTGAAGTCCTAGGCAGGAGACAGGCTCAAGCAGGGGAAGGCAATGATGATATTGTGTACAGCGCTAGAAAACGGCCAAATATGTGCAGAGATAATGAAAACATAGAAGGAATTTCTCTGGTCAAAACCAAGATGGATTCCAGGAGAGCAATTCCAGAACTTCCTACTGAACAAGTTAAAACACCTATATTGAGAACAAAGTCTTCAGCCTCTAGACTGATAAAAAGTACAGATGTGCATTTAAACCGGACTGGGAACAAAAATACTGCTTCAAAACTGCAGAGGTCACTTCTTGAAGATTCAAATATGCCTAGCATAGACATACAAAAGCGTCCTGCTTTCCACCCCACCCTCTCTAAAGATATTTTTTTTTCAGACCAAAATAATAAGGAATTGACAGAAACAGTGCCTGTAACTTGTAAAGTGTCAAATTCTGTACAGATGGGGGAAATTGATCTTGGGAAGAAAGATAAAATGGAAGGATTATTTACAGAGCCAACCACCACTAATGAAGGCATGCCCAAGGGGAGAGCATATTTTCAGGCACCTGTTGCATTGCAGGGTACTCCACATGTCAATGTGGAGACAAATAATATTGTAGAAAGTCTAGTAATACCTGCTAGTGCTAGGACACAGAGAAATGAAAATACTGATGATAAGCAGAATAAAATTAATAAAATGCAAACAGTTGCTAGCTGTGCTGAGGTGATGATTGGTAAGCAGCAGATGGCGTTAGACACAGATGACTGTAATGTAACTGCTAGCTGCTCTGGAAGTGGACGTGTCCATAGTGGCAGCAGGATATGGAAGCCTGTGCATTTTTGTCCTGGTGAGGATAAATCCTGCCATATTAAGATTCAGAATGGTGGCAACAATGGGAGCGAAAAGCCCAGTGTGTTATTGTTACAAGCTGGAGCACTGCAGAAAGCCAACAGTGATCCTAAGGATTTTCCGAAAGACTCTCTAGTAAAATCCAGGGTTGTTTGCAATGCAGATGATGTTCAGAGCAGTCCATCCTCTGATCTGTTTTCTGACTCTAGAGACTTTGAAGACAGCTTCCAGTTGGATACTCAAACTGAGATGATAATAAAACAAGAGGGAGCGGCTGGAATCACAGGACAACAGAGAATACAAGGTTCAGAGCTGGCAGCAATACCATGGCAGGAAATCTCAAAGAAACTAAGCACTTCACAGGCTGAGAATGCTACTGATGAAAGGCTGGCTGCCACAGTTAGGAAACTGAGCTTATCAAGTCTTACCACAACAAATAACATTATAAAAAACACAACTCAGCACTGCAATAACAAAGTTTTGGAGTCTGGAGGTCCTAATTTACAGCCTCTGACAAAGGAAATAGAATCTGCACCTTGCCTTAAAGAAAGTGATTTCTCAGTGACCGACTCCCAGCTATGCAGTTTTCTACAAGATTACAAGACCCAGAATTCAGCGAAAGGGGAGAGCTTGTCTAAAGACCTTAATAGAGCAACCTCCCCTTTTGGTAGGAAGCACATTGTACAAGTGGAATGCCACCCTGTCCCTGAAACAAGCCTGAATACAAGTGATAGCTTGCTGTTTGATGATAGTTTCAGTAATGTCAGTGACCTTTCAGCGGTTCACATTACAGAAGCTGACAGAAAGGACCCTATGGAGAAGCAAGAGGCTTTGCTTCCTCCAGATGGTCTTTTGCAGAACCTAAGACCTGTTCAGGATAAATTTGATGTCAGTGGCAATCAGAAAGGGCATGAGGATCCTGTGGAGAGTGATGATGTGTCTCAAGTATTCTCTGATCTAATAGCTGAAGTTTTAGATCATGCAAATTCCCCATCTTTTCTGGAAGATCTTCCTTCTACATTTCATGGTCAGCCAAGATTAAGAAGCCCAGTGATTTGTAACAATGATTCCAGACCAAAGAAATTAGTAGGAGGTCAAGGTGAAAAGCTCCAGAGAATTCGGCAAGCTTTAGACAAGAAAACCCATCCAGTAGCACGGACTGAACGCTCGTTTGAACTAAGCCCAGGATTGCAGGATGTATTGGACAAATGGCCTAGTCCTTCAGGCATTGAACCAGTTTCAGTAAGCTCCTGTTTGAAAGGAAAGTTAGTTGCTCCTATTGTTAACCAAGAGCCAGATCTAGTTTTTGAATCTGACTGTTGTCAGCCAGAGCCTTTGCCCACTTGCCAGGATTTGAAAAGCTCTTTCAAGGTGAAAGAAAACAAACTGGAAAACTTGGATCTTCAGAAAACAGACTGCATGACACTTCCACTCAAGGGAAGCGACAGAACATCCTGTCCTCCACCAGACAGTAATGGGTTTATTCCTCCAACACCCCCCAAAGAGCTTTTTCCGAAGAGTTCTGTTTCTCTCTCTGTGAAATCTGCAAGGAAGAGACAAGTCGCCTGTGTGAGTGAAGGGCAGCTGATTCAGCCACAGCAGAGTAGCGAGGGTAATGCAGAGCAGCAGGTAAAAACGCTCCAGGTCAATCTTCAGAGTGTGGACCCAGTTGGGACTGATGAGATAAAAGATGATTCCACTATAGACCAAGGCTTTTCACTGCAGCTATCTCAGGATGTTTTTCCACTCGTTCCCTTAAGTACTGAAAGTTTTACTATTATTGATGTAGCAAGCGACAAAGCACTTTTCCAGACTTTTGTTGCAGAATGGAAGGAGAAAAACAGATTCTCCATCTCAGTGGCATGTGAAAGAACAAAATGTCTTTTGTCTCCCAAATCAACAATTGGTGGCAAATTCAAAAAAGGTCAGTTCAGTGTTGCAGCGCATTATTTTGTTAACAGCGGGGTGGCATCCTCAGCTTTAAGCAGGAGTGGAGAAGGAAAGGGTTTGCAAAAAAGGAGGAAAATTACTGATACTGATTATTGTCAGTCTCAGTAAAGCAAAGGAGCTGAGTGGTAGCAGAGGATGGAGAGTTGGCACCAAGCGTTTCATTGGTAGGTCTTTGGTGATAGTAATGAAGTGTTAGCAGCTTGTTTGTATGTGAGAGCATCTAAATATTCTTAACGTTTCATTGTGTATCTGATTTTGAAATGGACCTGTCTTGTGCAGTCTCTTTATCCTGTATATCTTTCTGTGTCATAAGCGAGTTTTAGTATATTTTAAAATGAATAATATATTTAACAGTAAACTGGACAGATTGTTCAGGGTCTCCATGGAGCAGTGTTACTTGCAGGATTGCCTCTGAGCCAAGGTTAATTATTTTCAAATTTGCAAAAAGTAAGCTTGGTTCAGTATATGCATGTGTGAAATTCAAATCAGTCTCTGGGTTGTTGCAATATTGCTTCATTTTTTTCCACAGAAGTACTCCTATGCTGCAGTTTGCTGCTGTATAAACATACTCTTCCTTTAAAATAACAAGATGAAGCAGAGTTAGATTCTTTGCTGTCATATTACCATAACAACAGCAACAATAAAATTTCTTAACTATCAAAATATATTTTTGACAGACAAATGTGAAATTCTTTTCACAGTGAAAGGAAGAATACATTTCTGTCTCAACTCTTGGAGAGATTGCTAGGAAAGGCCAGAGTTTTGCAGGGATGCTATATGGGTGGTTGTTTCTGTTAAGAGAAAGTTTTGCTGTTCTAAACATGTGGGTGTTTTTTTCCTCCCCTGAAAAAAACACACACAGATTTTCTCCCTGTAGATAAAAATGAAGTTATATATTAACTTTTAAGAAATTTAGGGTCAACTGTATGTTTCTACATTCTCAGGTTCCAAACTCTTCTGTATTTATGGATGTAATTTTATAATTATAACTAATTTTTTTAGAATATAATAACTCAGTATTATAACTCAATTTTTTTAGTAATATAGCTCAAATAATTTATAATTATAACTCAAAAATTATGCCTTTAGTAAGTTCTCCTCAGTGGATGCAAGTTAAAGATGACGGATTTCCTGTCCAAGGCTGCGAAGACATCTTGGTAGTTGGACTGGCAATATGTTGGGGTGGAAAAGATGCCTACTATATCTCTTTGCAGCAGACACAAGACCAGACTGGTAAGTGAGCAGCCAGGCTGTGCTGTGTTACATGTCACTGCATTTCAAGAAAGTACCTTCCGCAGGTAGGTTCTTAGAAGTGTTTTGAGTGTCCCAAACCCAGCTCAGTTGTGTGATGGAGTGATTTAGCCGTATTATTCAGCAGTCTTAAGTGTTGAACAGCCTTGAACACGTTGCTGTGAATACATCTATGCTGCTATATAGTAAGGCCAGATTGTTCGCTCAAGCACTGGACTGCTGAGCATGCACATTGCTAAAATGTTAGCTTACTCTCATGTTCTCTTTCGCTTACTTGCTTTTCTCTTTCAACCTCTTCCAATTTTTGCTCTCCAGAACAAATCTGACACTTGAATGCTGAACGTGACCCAAGCTATGCTACATGGACTTGTGGCTACAGTTTGATTCCTAGGGTTTGTTTAGTAGTACAGACGCAGCATACTGCTTTCGGGAGCCTTGTCTGGTTTGATAAAATATATAATAGTGGTATAGATTTATTGTTATTTGTTCACAGTCCAACTGTAGTTTTTGTGCTTTAGGTGACTGTATTCAAGACTTTTCTCTTGTCTTTCTTATCACACAATGGGTAAAAAAATTATTTTTTGCTTGTATTTCCTGCCTTAGAAATCAGTATGAGTTTGGCACCACCACCTTTGGACAAAAACCTATCTGTAACAGAGAGACTGTATCATCTGCAGCTGTACCTGCAGAAGAAGCCCAAGCAGGAGCGCTCACTCGTCATGTATAACTTCATTCAGCACTACAAGACTTTGGTGATGGCCTGTGGCATCTCCTTGGAAGGAAGTTTTGAGGACCCAAAGGTTTGCAGGATTAAGAAATTTAGCTTGGGTAAAACTACTAGTTTAAACACAGCAGTGGAAAGACAGGAGTACCTGCTGGTGCTTTCCTTCTGTTACTTAGATTTGAATATGCACACCTGTCAGGTGGTTTAGTGAAACTTTCTTCTAGTGGGAAATCTAGAACAGCATGCTTCTTTTGCTATGTGTGTTCATGGTGCCTGAAGAGAAACAGAGCAGGTTCGGTGATAGGTTAATGTGTTAATCTTTAACGCCTGATTGCTTGGGTGGGGAGGATGAGTTTAAATCTCTCCCCTGTCCCAGTGGGCAGGGCAGAACTCTTGTTTTGTTGCTATAAGAAGCCTGGAACTAAAATGTTGGAAGTGCTTCTGGTCAGATTATTGATTCTGAGAGCAGAAGGTTTTGTAAGCAAAAGATTTAGCCGCTATGTGTATGGACCACCTTGCTACCACTGTTTTCTCAAAACAGAACAAAGTTTACTGGTGTGAGGAGCAGAATTTTGGGTTTTTTGACCATGGGCTGGCCTACACAACACCAGGCCTGCTGGCAAATGATGGCATCTGTCTCCAAGGGGCATAAGGATGCTTACCAAGGAGTTAGCAGGGCTCATTGAAAGGACTTTAAACTAGATTTGAAGGGGCAGAGGGGTGAAACCAGGCTTGCTAGAAATAAGCCTGGGGATGGCATGCCAGTGTGTAAGAGACAGAGTGCTAGTGAGGTCCTTTGGTCTGTCACCTCAGAGAAAGTGGCAGATAGTAATCCAAGTGACTGTAAAAATGCAAAGGTTATTGATGGGTTAGTAACAACTGTGAATAGTCACTTAGGAATTAAGACTTCTCCCCTCAGAAGAGTGGAGGGATCAATAGCCCAACTGGAGTGCATCTATACTAATGCACACAGCATGGGCAACAAACAGGAGGAATTAGAAGCTGTCGTGCAGCAGGAAAACTATGATATAATTGCCATCACAGAAGTGCCA
The DNA here is from genome assembly GCA_013400535.1 of Scopus umbretta. NCBI lineage: Eukaryota > Metazoa > Chordata > Aves > Pelecaniformes > Scopidae > Scopus > Scopus umbretta. The sequence continues at coordinate 9,386 of VZTL01037002.1, forward strand.
AGTGCCAGGTCCTGCACTTTNTTTCAAAAGGTTTGGATACCATTTGTAACTCAAATGAAACACTAGAAAGAGGTAAAAGCGCCATTTTGTCCTTGTTAGGAAAAGCTTTAGATGCATAGAAATTTCTGGTGTTGCTTTTTAAAGCTTGCATCACACATGGGCTGAGTAGCATCATGGCAATATTAAAGTCTGCAGGTAAGTAACTAAGCTGTTCAACACAAGTACAAACTTATCTTTTCATACCTATACATATTTTTAGGATAAAATTTAAGAGCAATAAAAATAGAACCTTTCCTCGCACTGTTCCATGTATTAAATGGAGTCATACTCGTTCATTTTAGTGATGCAGTGAATATATACATGCATACACACACGTTCTCAACCCCTCCCATACATATACATGTGGTTTTTACCTTCTGCTTGCGTGGCAGAGACGATGCAGAAACCTGTGTTTCGTCCTATTTTGACACAAGAAATTAGCTATAGGCAAAATTGCTTTGAAGGCAGTGGGAGGTATGAGGCTTACCAAGAATAAAATTTGCCTTGCAGAATTCTTGGTTCTGGTGCTGATGTGCAAAAAATAGGAGAGCTCAGCATGACTAATATTCTAGATCAATAGCAAGTTTTCATTTTTACAAAGTCAGTTTTCAGATTTTCAGATCATGTTTTGATCCTGATTTTTGTATTTAATCCCCTTTGTGTTAGGTTTTAATAAATGAAAAAACCTGAGGACAACACTTGGAGATGTGTTTAGTTGATAGTGGGTGAGGTTTTCAAATGTGCAGAATTAACTTTGAGCTTTTCAGTGACTTATGCCCTCCTGAAGGTTTTATCTGAAATCATGTAACTTTTCCACAAATTATTCCAGTCTGCTTGCCAAATCAAGAAATATAATCTGCACTGATAATGTTGCATTAACTCCCTGTTAAATATTTACATTTTATTATGCTTAAATGGAAAAAAGGTCTCATGGAGGTCTTCCTTTTTTAAGGTTGCGTGTTGGCTCCTTGATTCTGGCTCTAAGGAACGTACACTTCACAACATGGTGACTAACTTTCTCCCCAGCGAGCTACCTCTACTGGAGGGTGTAGGCACCGGCCAAGGGGTACAGAGCCTGGGGCTTAGTGCCAGCGGAGATCATTCTGGGCGGTACAGAGCAGCAATAGAGTCTGTGCTCATCTTCAATGTCATGAACCAACTCCATAATGAATTACAAAAGGAAAAGCTGACAGGTAAAGAGCTCCTCCACTTGAGGGCAACGATGGAGAGTAAAGGTAGCTGTGTTAACCACAGGCTGAATGATCTGAGAAGAGAGGAGATTTGGAAGTTCTTATCTAAGTATATTCTGTGGCAAAATGCTGTTTTGTTGAAAGAAAAGATGGAACTTCCCTTGGAAGCTTCCTGTGGTGAGCTTTATGATTCCCTTGGTGAGCTTTATGATTGTTTCCCCTAAATTGTATCCGAAGCCTAAGATTAAGATGCAGTCTTACTGAAGTGTATTATTGCAAGTTTATTTATGATCGTGACAGCTAAACCTTAGAACATTTTTAAAAGATGTGGGTGATAGAATGAAAGTGTATCAGTTAGAAAGCTTTACATTAAGCATGTCTGTGGTTTATAAGAAGTTGATATACAGAGAGATGTGTGTTTCTTAAAAAAAAAAAAATTGACAGAAGTTGTTATTCTCTTAAATTTTTCTGTGATAAAAAGTTCTGGAATACTTACTGTGAAATATTCCAGAAACAAAAGTATTTAAACTAAATCTGTATTAAAAGATTTCAGTGTGTCAGGACATTCAGGATTTTCAATGCTGGGGATTCCTGTTGTTTTATGAATCTGTTGATCTGCAGTTGATCTGTTTTTGATGTTATAAAAGATTTTCTTGGGGTTTTTACTTACTGCAGAAGTATTTTCTAAAGTGGAGATGCCCACCCATTATTGCTTGGCTCTGCTGGAGCTGAATGGCATTGGTTTTAGTACAACAGCATACGAAACCCAGAAACAGGTCATGCAAGCTAAACTGAGCGAGATTGAGACCAAGGCATATCAGCTGGCAGGCCACAGCTTCTCCTTGACCAGCCCTGATGACATTGCAGAGGTAAGTAAGGGTTAGGGAGGGAGGGGGAGAACTTTCTCAGAAGTTACCCTCAAGAGGCTTTTGCTTAGACTTAAGGAAAAACCTTCTTGGACAGAAGGTTCTTCAGACTGTGTATGAAGAAAACACAAAATGCAAATTGAACTCTGCTTGGAGTCGATTTGTCTTTACGTTCATTATGAGTTTGCTGCCTGTAAGGTGCTGTGTGTCTCATGCTTCTTACTGATCATTTTCTTTCTGCTGAAGTTAGCAGAAATCAGAGAAGGTAAAAGTGGAAATAAGCATGTTGTTTGTATAGGACCTTGGCCTCTCATGGTGCATGATGTGATCTGCCAATTAAATGGCTTTTGGAATGTTTTGGATGAATGGTGTGGGACTAGAGAAGGTTTTTTGCAATACCAGTATTCTGCACACGAGATGTGATGTGATGTAGTCCGAGTCCAAGAACAGTTGTACTGAATAAGTTGCATTGTTGTCCTTGTCCCTATACAGGCATGAAAGAGGAGGACAGACTGCTTTAGAAGTTTTCAATCAACT